>JAVKPL010007980.1:0-32250 GCA_032173675.1 Gastrolobium villosum | reverse complement strand
TTTTAAAGAAAGTAACAACTAGGTGGTGTGGTCCCTGCAATGGTTGACCCATTTAAAAACCCCATGTCTGCATGTATGCATCCATAAAAAAACTTCATTTTTTTATTGCTTTGTATTGTGTTACACTTTCAAAGTGTGTAGATTCATGGTTTTTTTGGTTTTGACAGATGTCCGAATACATAGTTATTGTTTATCATCACGGTGGTGTTTTAGTCAGAGATGAAAATGGAGTATTGAACTATGTAAATGGAAGGGTGGACTCATTACCAGAGATGGACATTGACTACTGCAATATCCGTGACCTTTACACCATATTTAAGCATTATGGCTATTATGGAGGTCAGTTATTGAGTGCTGTTGGTGAAGATGCAAACAAGCAATTCTATGTCATTGCATATGCTGTGGTTGATAGTGAGACCAAGGATAATTGGAAGTGGTTTCTGACATTATTACAGGAAGATTTAGGGGATCATGCAGTATTTGGTTGGAACTTCATTTCTGATCAACAAAAGGTAATGTGTCATCTATTTTCTTTCATCATGCAGTACTGTGTGTTATGTGTTGCTGTCAATGTTATACAGCTTCTAGTTTATGAAATGGTATGGTATGTGTGTTATGTTTGCCTTGTGTAATGCTGTTTGATAACCTTGACAGGTCCCCCACAAATGTTATCGAGGACCATTTCAGTCCTTAATTTTTTAAGTAAAGACCCATTTCAGTCCTTGACAATTTTATCGGGGGTCATATTGGTCCCTGCTCCAATTTTTTGACATGGCCACTTATTAAAACCAACACTGTCATTTCCCATTATAAATGCACATGTTAATCATGCTGATTAGAGATTATATTTTAATGATTTTTTTTGTCTTTCACATACAGGGACTTGTCCCAGCCTTGAAGGAAATTATGTCAGGTTCACACCACAGATTCTGTGTACAACATGTATGGAAGAACTTCATCAAGCAGTGGAAGGATAAAGAGACAAGACAGATTGTATGGGAATGTGCTAGGTGCACCACTGTTCCCCAATTTGAGAAGGTCATGCAAAGGTTGAAGACTCTAAACGAACCAGCTTGGAAGTATCTTGATAATATACACCCTTCAGCATGGGTTAAAGCCTATTACAGTCACTGGCCTAAATGTGACAACATCACAAATAATATGGCTGAGGTGTGGAATGCAAAGATTGTCAATTATAGGGACAAACCTATAATGACATTGTGTGAGGAATTGAGGTGCTACATAATGCGAAGGATGACAGCACACAAGAGGATTCTACAAACTTTTAGGGGTAAGATAGCACCTGCACAGCAGAAGAGGCTGGACCATTTGAAGGTTGCAAGCAATTCTTGGACACCAACATGGACTGGAAACTTGGTCCAAGATCTGTATGAAGTTTCTGGAAAGGGTCAACGTGTTGGGGTGAATTTAACTCAACAAACTTGCAGTTGTAATGTGTGGCAGCTGACTGGATTGCCTTGTGAACATGCCATTGCTGCCATTGCACACAAGAATGAACCTGTGGAAAATCATGTTCACCAATGGCTGACAGTGGATGCTTTGCATGCCACTTATGAACACACTCTCAACCCAGTCAATTCCCAACAATATTGGCCAACTTGTGATGACCCAAAACCACTTCCTCCACGCTTGAAAATACCTATTGGACGTCCAAAAAAGCATCGCAAGAAGGATCCAACTGAAGAGCTTATGAAGACCAACAATAAGCTTAAGAAGACTTACACAGCTCAATGCTCCAAGTGTGGTCAGACTGGTCATTACGCCAAGACATGTAAGGGACCTGCAGGTGGATCAAAGAAAAAAACTAAACCGGTTAATGTTGAAGTTGGCCAGTCAAGGCCAGTTGAAGAGATCCTCCTTAGCATGAGTCAGGGCCCTCCACTAGAGACAAGCAGCCAGCATGGACCAAATGCAGCTGAACCAAGAGGCAGCAGCCCACCACCATGCAATCCTGCTCAGGCAGTGACCAGTGAGACAACAGCTGCAGCTAGCAGTGGCACCAGAGCCAGATTCATGAGCTTCATGACTACACCAGGATTCAGGCCACCTAGGCCAGCCCCACATCACTGAACATGAATTGTAATCACTGACATTAGGCCAGTTCAAATGTATAGTAGGCGTTTTTTTGTTATTAGGCCATTAGCTTGGAATTGTAATTGGTCTTGTTTAAATTATTCAACAATGGCTTTTTTTGTATGCCTCTGGTTATGGCCATATTAAGTATGGTTTATACTTAATGGTTTATTATGTCAGTGCCAATTGTAAGTACACAGTCATGATATCAATGGAATATGCTTTATGGATTACTAAATCTCTTATGTCATAACTAGTTTGTTTCATTGCTTGTCTTGTTACAATATTTGTATACTGTGTCATTTTGGGGTCATGTGTAAACATATCTAAATTCTGGATTCCCTTTTATGCCTTATAAGTCCCCCACAATTTGGGTCGAGGACCATTTTAGTCCCTGTAGTTTTTAACAGTTGGTCAATTAGGTCCCTAACAAATTCATCGAGGCCCAAATTAGTCCCTCCAACACATGACAGTAAGACACATGACAGTAAGACCAAAGGGGCACCAAAAGCTGTTACCACAAAAGCTCATTCTCCCCTTCTTTTTAATTCCCTCAATCCTTGTTGTTACTGGCATTCCCTCAATCCACAGAAGCTCATACAGTCTTTTGACATTTTAATTGGCATTTCAAGATAACTTAATACTTAACAAATTGTGCTTTATGAACAATCAAGTTAAAGGACATTAACCATTTTAAGAACAAAAGGCATCTCATTACATCCCAACAATGGTCTTTCTATTACAGAGAAGCATACATATTACAGATTAAAAATTAGCATTTCACCCCACCCTACTACAAAGATATAAACATATTACAAAGACATAATGGATCAGCTAAGCCCACATTTACACAATGGAGCAGCTCTCCTTCTTCCACTATTGGACCCAAACGAACTACCTAACCTCCTCTTCCATACGACATAATCATGGCATGAACACAAAGTTCAACCCTAAATCGAACAGTATACACCCACCTTCCCTATACCGTCAATCATTTTACCTAAATCGTCAATCAATTTTCCCTAAATTCATGCGTTCAACCTTCGATTCGATGCTTTCTGGTTTTAGTTGAACCCTAAACCCTAAACGACGACGTTTCTTGGATGAAAGAGAACTTTGTGTCCAACGTGGCTGAGCTTGTGCCAAACGACGTCGTCCAAGCAGTCCACGTGGGCAACCGCATGTCACTTAACGTGACACATCAGCACCGTCACTCACTCCGTCAATTTTCATTTGACAGAAGGACTAACGTGGGACCTGTTTGACATTGTTGGGGACTTTTTTTTTTTGAGTTTATTTTTCTCATGGACTAATTTGGGCACCGCTATTTTTGTGAGGGACCAATTTGGGTCTTTACTCTATTTTTTTTTTAGGGGATCCGGATCCAATAAAGTAACTTAAAAAAATTAAATAGAAGAAAATTGATATAGGAAAAGAGAATAACGAGAATTGGATGAGAAAAGCCTGCCATTTGGGTTGTTGTTTGCTGTAAGGGTCGGACGTTGAGAACTATGGCCGACCACGACCACCCTTCTGAAGACCTCGACCAACTCCTCGACAGTATGTACTGTCTCTACGCACACACAAACATAAACTCTATCATCTATGTGTTTTTCTTTTTTCTGAGACTCTTTCATTCAATCATTTCAGGTGCCTTGGATGATTTCCAGAACTTCAACCTCAATTCTTCCCTTCCAAGGTCTCTCTTTCTCTCTCTCTCTCCTTTTTTTTTTCTTCCCTTAATTTCTTCCGTGTATTTTTTGTTTATTTATTTCTTTTTAATTTTTTGTTATTGAATCTTCAACTTTGTTTGTGTGTTTGAAGTGGGGAACCTCCTGGGAACAAAAAGGAGTCTCCTTTGCCTTCAGGGGTTCAAGGATTGGGCATGGGGTTACCTGATTTGACAATTAAGAAGAAGGGGAAACAGAAGGTTTCTAAGGATACCCATGTCTCCGAGGCCCTCAACAAACTCAGGGAGCAAACCAAAGAGGCCGTTAAGGGCCTCGAATCTATGTCCCCACCCGGTGGTGTTGATGATTTGGGTAAGGATGCCATGATGGAGGATTGGGTCAAACAGTTTGAGGAGCTTGCTGGCTCTCAGGTAATTTGCTTCTTCTTCTTCAAATGATTTGGTTCTGCTAAACTATTTGTGTTTTCAATTCTCTTATCAAAGTGCTTGGATTTTTTTTTTATGTTTTGTATATTATATCATCAAGTTGTTAAGTGAATTTGAGTCGTGGATTTTACTGGAAGTTACTTGTGCTTTGTATCTTCCCTAGGGGTCCTGTAAATAAGCTTAGCTTAGAACTTGGACAATGTTATATTCCATGAAGATGGAATATGAGAATCGTTTCTTTTTTGTGTTGCACTTGTAGTAATTTATTTGTTTGCTGCTGCATCTGGGGAATATGACCCTTAGCTTGGTTGGTATGTCCTGTATGTGATAAAACTATGTGTTCAGTTAGGTACGGAGTGGTGAAGAAACAATTGTTAAGGAGATTGATTATTCCAATTTATATATATGGCCTTTATTTCTTTATGCTCTTTGTCTATTGTTAAAATTGAAAATGGGGTTACTTTTTTTTTTTGCGTAATGACAAAATCTGAGTGATCATGATTTAGAAATCTTACCAAATGATGGTAGCTCAGATGGCGCATGGGAGATAAGCAGGTGGGGGTGAGAGCATGTGTTCGATCCTCCCCTATACCATCTTTGGGAGGGGTTTAAAGCCTTAATTCTGAATCCGCCCTAAATAGGATTGTCTCTCGTGAAGGATACCTATGGTTTATCCAAAAAGTGATTTAGAAATCTTTGTTGGTATGGTTGTGATGAATTACAGCATTTGGTGTTTTTTGAGTTTGGTGTCATATAAATTAAGTTCATCTTCCATGATTTTGGTATATATTTTCCATATTAAAATACCTGAGAAAAACTTGGTTATAATGTGAAGTATTTGCTTTTACAGAATGCAATGAGCTTACTTTATTTTATGTAACACCTCAGTTTCATAAATTTTATTCTGGTGGGTGTTTTGACTGAACTAAAATAGTGCTTGCATTGTGAAAGATGATAGCCAAGCAAAACAACCATTAAAGCCTGGAAATACTGCCTGCATTTATAAATTTGGCCTCTTGTTTATCTTCTTTTAGATACGGTAATGAGGGAGAAGCAAACCAAACTAATCTAAGTTAATTTGCAAAGTTTGGCTATAAATTTTACTCTGAGGAAGCAAGTGATTAAGGCCATAAGGATATTATAACTACGTACTGTGCACTTTTGTAATTCCTCACTTTCCCTGGAATCAGTGCTAATAATATTATTTTTTCTTAGGACATGGAATCCATTGTGGAGACCATGATGCAGCAACTTCTGTCCAAGGATATTCTTCATGAACCAATGAAGGAAATAGGAGAAAGATATCCAAAATGGTTGGAAGAGCATAAAACCAGCTTGAGCAAAGAAGAATTTGAACGGTATTCACACCAGCATGAGCTGATTCGAAATCTTAATGAAGTTTACGAAAATGATCCTGGAAACTTCAACAAGATTGTTGAGCTCATGCAGAAAATGCAAGAATGTGGACAACCGCCAAATGATATTGTCCAGGAGCTTGCTCCTGATTTCGATTTAGCCAGTCTTGGACAGTTGTAAGTTACCTTTCATTCTTGAAAATGCATTCTTAGGGCATATGTGGGTGTTTATCGCGCCATGTACTTGTAGCAATAATCTCTATTTACTTATTTCAAAATAAAACCCTCATTCATTAAGAACATGCATTCATTTATTTTTAGCTCCCTAAATACTCGAATTAATGAACACTTTGTCATAGAATTATAAGTTTATAACTAATAGTTATATGTTGACTGTAGAGCTGCTGTTTCCATGGGTTATGCTTAATATTTCAGTTCATGTTTATGGTTAGCAGCAGACCCCCAATTCATGAAAGTCTTATGTTAGAAAAATAAAGACGGGTCCAAGTAACCAAATGGGTCAGTCACAATAAGTTAAAGTAGTTAAATCAGTTACTGATAGCAGTTAGAACTTTAACTGAATGGTCAGAGGCAGGTTAATAAGGAGAGGGAGAAGATAGCATGTAGACAGTTAGTTCTAGGGGTAGAGACCAGGCTTTCGAATTCCTGAGAGATTAGTACTTTATTCACCATTCTTTCTCTTCCTGAATATGGATTCTCCACTGATCAAGAGTAAATTTTGATTTGTTCCCTCCCTTTTCTTCCTCAAGTGCTCGTCCAGTTCTAGTAGATACTCAGTGGTTTGGTTTGGTATTAAATCATCATAAGAAAGCCATGGCCTTTTGTATAATTTACTGGACCCTAGTTTCTAAGACCCTACTTGTGTACCGAACCTTCAATATCAATGACATGATCATCCACTAGGCCACCCATCCCCCTCTCTCGTTAAGTGCTTTCAACATCATTGTAAAAAAATTTAAAAAAAAAAAAAATTTACATGCCAGCATTCATTGTCATTTTATTCTTTTTGCTTTTCTGGAAACTAGGTCATTTTATTTGCTTCTTATTATAGTTGTCAAGCACATTCTTGTATGTGCACAGCATCAACTGATGCGAAATTTTTCTCCTGCAGATCTCCAGAAATGCTCGACTCTCAAACAAATTGTTGTATAATGTGAAGCTATTTCTTCCCTCTTACTATGTGGCTGCTGCTGGTTTACAGATTCTTAGGAACATTTGTTTTTCTCGTCCAATAAAATATGCGCTACAATTTTTCTTTTACTACTTATGAGGAATCGACAGCTTATAGCCTGCTTCTGTTTAAGGTTGTATATGATCTGAGGGCTTCTCTATTAACATTTTCTTTGAGCAATGATAAGTACAACTTGCTACTTGCAAACAAAATTTGCTTGCTCGAGATCCTTGAATTTGATGTCCATCATGAATCATGAAGAGCTATTTGCAAGACTGAAAATCACAAATTCCTTAGGTATGGATTGAATTGCAGTAATTTTCTAGTAAAATACCAGAATTAATCTTGTTTATAAAGGACTTCTCATAAAGGATGTCATAATTAGTAATTTTGTCGTTTGTTTTAGCTATATTCATCACCTGAACTTTTGACGCTTGGAGGTATTATGTGAGGAGGGAGCCATTTTTTTTCCTTGTAAGTTAGAGATTACAGTAAATTCAGTTCTATGTAAACACAATCAGAATTTTTTATTCATATCATATTAAAAAAATTGCACTATTAGAATTATGAATTTATTAAACTTGAAAGTGATCAATGTGGAACAAGGGCCTCTCTTCAAAGATTGAAAGAATGAATTTCCAATGGTTAACAAGAAAAAAGAAAAAGAGAGAGGATTTAGTGACAGAAATAATCTTGGACGTATGTAATTTCTTCTTTTGTGGGGGCTCTTTCACAAAACTGGAGTGCATCAGAGGGTGCAATCCATTGTCTCCCATTCACAAAACTCTTGACCAAGAATGCATGGGCTGATTCGAAATCTATAGCTCTTGGGCCAATGAGACCCCACGTATTGCTTGTGCTACTGGGTCCAGCACTTGTATACTCCAAAGAACACAGTCCTAAAGTTGTTGAATTCAATTTCAGCCCAAAAGAAAAATTATTTTCAAATTAAATTGAAAGAAAATACAATAACCAGTAATTATGAACAATTGCAAAGAAGTTAATTTAAAAAAAAAATAATAGTAGAGGCAAATGAAGAATTTCCAAAAGGCAATTTCCATGATCTTATCACGATTATTAATATGCATGTCATTTTCTGGCTCTTATTATTTTGAGTATATAATGCGAAGAGCACCCAAAAAAAAAAAAAATTATCGTTATTTGAGAATTGAGATAAGTGTTAGTTTTTCATAAAGATGGATAAAAAAAAGGGAGAAAATGAAGTTTGTTTTATTTTATTTTTTTTCAGAAAATGATAAGTGTTAGTAAGTGTTTATATTAACTTCTTTTAAAGTTAAAAAGTTATTAATTTTATTTAATAATTATTTTCAAAAAGACTAAGTAATAGGTATGTGTCTGATTATAAATCTAACATGAAAGTGCTGAATTTACAAGAAAAAATATTGTAAAATTTATACTAATTAGTTAATTACATGGAACAAATATATATTATTACTTTCAAAATTAGTTTATTATCTATTTGTGATTATATATTTTAAGAAATATTATTATAAAAATATATGTTATTTAAAAAATAGTTTTATACATCTTAATACTCGAGATTAACGGAGTCCCAGTCTAAGGATTCATTCATTTCCGTTGCTCTATTAATTAATTTTCTGAAATTGAAGTATCTTATCTTATTAGCTAAATCGAGGTCCAATGATGTTGTCAATATTGTCGTGAAGCATGTGCGTTTTGCCTCAAACGGTGATTTAAGAGTGCTGTGTGGATGACACTTGATGGTCCCGACATGATGAATAGTATTTTGTAAATAAAACCATATCGTTTTGGACGCAGACAAATTGGCCCCCACAAATGCAAGCCCTAACAATTGTTTTCGAACGTTGGAAGTTGCAATCCGAGCCCACGTCTTCTCGGTTTTGGGCAATCGACATAAATACTTGTATATTATTCCCCAATGGATGCCCATTAATACTTGCATAAATACTTGTATGTTTAATTAAAGGGCAGCAGAAGTCATAGATAAAGATCAACGTAAATTAATAAGTTTTATATCCCATCTTCCTAATGTATTTACATTTAATAGCTTTAATAATATATATATATATATATAGATCATTTGACTCCAGAGTAAGATTTATAAATCTTACTCCTCATTCTAGCCGTTGATTTCCGATCATCCAACGGTTATAGTTTAGGAAATTATATTAATTAATTAATTATTAATTATACTATAAATGTCAATCGTTGATTTCAGTCCATCAACGGAATAAGACTCAAAAGTTTTAATCAGGAGTCAAAAGAACCCTTCCACACACACACATATATATATCTAGAGGTAGGATCCTTTGACACCGGTGTTAAATTTGAAGTTTGACACCTCATCTGAGAGCCGTTAGATAAAAAAAATTAATGGCACATGCTTACAAATCATGTGACACCGTTGATATTTTTTGATCTAACGGCTCTCAGATGAGGTGTCAAACTTCAAATTTGACACCAGTGTCAAAGGATTCTGCCTCTATCTTACACCGATGTAAGAATGATAAGTCTTACACCAAATCTTAACCATTGATTTTCTGTATCTAACGGTTCAGATTTATTAGTGTCGGGATCATTTTACACCAGTGTAAGTTATACTCTTAATCATGTCTGTTAATCCCACTTATATCTAAAGAATCAAATTTTTTAGTAATGTGAGCCATTGGATATAAGTGGATCAATGGTAAGGATTGAGTGTAAGACTTCTAACTCTTACACCGGTGTAATATATATATATATATATATATATATATATATATATATATATATATATATATATATATATATATGATTGGAGAAGGCTATGACCACTAATTAAGTCCTTGGAGATGTTTTATATCTAGAAATGCAATTGGCTTTTGGCTGGTAAATGGTAACAGCAAGCAATAGCAAGTATGTTATTCTCAAAAATTGTTCTTATACAAAAACAGTACACAGCCTTATTAATTTGTGTATAAAAGTTGTTATCAAAACTAATTAGCAAAATGAAATAAAGTGAGTTAACATGTAAATAATAATTTGAATAAAATTATCATATAATAATTTATCATGTGATAGGTTAATTTTATATCAGTATAAGAATGAAAAGTTTTACACTCAATATTGATCATTAATTTATTTATATCCAATGGATCACATGATTAAAAGCTTATAACCGTTAGAT
The DNA here is from genome assembly GCA_032173675.1 of Gastrolobium villosum. NCBI lineage: Eukaryota > Viridiplantae > Streptophyta > Magnoliopsida > Fabales > Fabaceae > Gastrolobium > Gastrolobium villosum. Next base: position 22,324 of record JAVKPL010007980.1, on the reverse strand, counting down.
AAAAGTGGAACTACTGGTCTATTGCTCAAGATTGAGAAAGAAACTTATATTGATATAAAATTATCATGAATCCTTTGTCATAGTAGCGAGAACAAACATTTGCCAAAGTTAAAGGCGATATTTTTTTTTTCACCAAAAAAAAAAAGGTGATATTTTTATTTATGTAATATAAAGTCATTTTAGAAGAGATATAGACACAAGAAATTAAAATCACGGGAGAGAAAGTGGTTATTTTTTTTTTAAATTTAAAATTTAAATTAAAAAATTTATTATGTGTCTATCTCTCTCTTAAAATGACATAATTTTATATAATTTAAAATGACAAATATTTTTCCCATAAAAATATGTTCAATAATTATTTTGTCAATTTCTTACAAATTTAAAGGTGATAACTTAAATAATAAATTGGCCTAATGATATGAGCCATACTTGATTTCATTCACAATTAATTCATAAAAATATTTATTGTCTTATTTTGTGTTTTCTTTCATAAATAATATTTATATTGAAAGAGTTCTTGAATTCAATTTTAAAAAAAAATTAATGGATAAAAAAGATGAAAATAATTAGAAAAATTAAAGAATAAGAAATTAAAACTTAAATAAATAAAATATTGTGTAAGTTGTTAACATTGTAATTGAAGTGTAAGAAGTAATATTAAGAGCTTCCAACATGAACCTATTGTCACACAAAAAAACTACCTACATGGACAAAGCAATGGATTTTCCAGATACTTAGATAGATAAATAGATTAAGGGTTCGTTTTTTCTGCAGTTAGTTATTGCAGATAAGTTATCTGTAGTAAGCCAACACGATGTTATTTTGGGGCAGAAATCATGGTATTTCTTTAATTTTAATTTATTTCAGAGTTATAATAGTCTTTATATTTATAATTTTTTAAGATTTCAATACCAAATGCAGATAACTTATCTGCAGAAACATTTTTCCCATAGATTAATAAAGGCCATGTAATTTTAGGCTTTTCATTGATTTTATGTTTTACGTTTGTTCCTATTCTTGAAGGGTTTAAATTTTCTAGAAGACATGTATGGCATGTTAGTGAGACATAAAAAGTTGTGCCATTTTTTATTTTTTTTTAAAATAGTGAGACCCACATAACTTGTGTCTATCATGAGACAAACTATCTTCTATTAAAATAGATTAATAAATCCCATTCTTGAGAGGCCTAAACACCTCATTGCATGCATTCTTGGGCTCACTCGACTAAAGGCATATTATTTCTCTTTTCGGCTCTCTCTTTTTCGATACAAACTCTTTTCGGCTCTTTGTCTAGGATACAATTACAGATAACGATCGCAAGTTTTAGTAGAATTCAATCAAATAATATGACTAGAAGATATTCTTATAAAAGCTATTGATATTAAAGTGCCATAACCTGTTGGTTGTGAGTAAAAGCTGTTGCATTTTTACTAGTTCAAACTTTCATTAGTTCATGCATATGAATATTGATCATTGAGGCCATCCCTTGAGACCCTCATTTGGTCAAGTAATTAAAATATGTTATGGCGATGGCTATATACTACTGAGATCAATAGGATTCCTTTTATATTTGGGAAGAGAATCGGTGCTCTTAAAAGGTCTAATGATGCGGAACTTTCTGATCTTATCTCACAGCCTAACAAGATTGCAAATTTTAATACATGAACCAATCAGGAACACAATACAGGTGTATGTGAACAATAGCAAAACAATCTTATATACACAATAATTCCTTGTCTTCCTCCTCCTATTAGGTGCAACATGGCCCTCTTGCTCCAAAAGAATGAATAATTTCAACCACAAGTCTTAATGGTGCTAAATCCATGGCACTTCCTCCCCCACAAACAAGTAAAGTGAATAAAAAAGACCACTCTCGGTTCTGTGTACAATAAGTGGGGTATCATGCCCCTTCAATTTTCAATGAGCTTTGTCAAGAAGGCCCTTCTTTGTCACAGCTATTGTATCATGCCCAATTACAATGCTCAATATAACTTATTAAACCAAGAAGGTGGCGAAGATTCTCCCAATCTTGGCATAAATGCTTCCCTCTCTAGAGATAGCTGAAGCCCTGCCATTATCCTAGTCATAGAAGCCCACAAAAATGGTGCAGCACAGAATGCATAACCAAAGACGGACAAAGCTCTTACTATTCCATTTGAATACCAAGGAAATGCCATGACCAATAAGGCCCCAACAATTCCAAGCCAAGGTACCAAAACTGGTAACATTGGCAGCAGAAAGGCATTAATTGCAATTAAGCATAGTGCTAAAACACCAAGCAAATAGAGAGGCCAGCCCATCAGAGGGTGAACCGTGTGAGGAATGATAAAGAACGGTGTTAAGTAAGCAGCAAGGATGCTCCACAAAGCTACTAATTTGAGGATATTCTGCACCAAGTTGATGTTCTTATCAGAGCGCCTATAGCACAGCTTTGAGAGGCTTGGCCTAGCCAAACGCGTCATTGCTATTATTCCCAGATATATTGCAGATTGAATAAGTATCACAGCCATCTCTGCACTATAACTGTGGAAAAAAAAATGTTTTCAAAAGAAAAGTTGTATTAGAAAGAAGCTCAAATGATGTAACAGAAATCGAAGTTCTAGCAGAAACAAATGAAGTTCAAAAGGCCAGTGTTTCCCAAGTTTGAAATATTAATAACAGAAGACCATCATCATCATTTACCATCAGAATCAAGTACAATTCATGGACACAAAAAAAGAATACACCTATTATGGACCTTACCCTAAAGTCTCGCGACGATTTTCATGCCACTGTAGGCCTAATGGCAGGACAGGCCACGACCACCAATACCATGGCTTCAACCATACTGCCCCCGGGAATGTTATCACACTATTTGGTCCACAGGGTATGTTCCAGCGAAGTTTAAGATCTGAAATCAGGACCGTTATTAGCATGAACTCAGATAGCACTAAGCCAAGTTCAGTTTCAAAAACTAAAAGATGCATATTCACTTCTTTTTTGTTATATAACTTACAGTAGTAAGAAGCATCCATCTGATAACCTAAAGGAAGCCTATATGCTCCATCAAGCTTGGTGCCATTTCGAGTAGGATGAAACAATGGCTTATCAAGCAACTCTGGGAAGTAGCTAGCTATGAAACCCTGGTCTGCACCATCTGGATTTGCTCTCCCATTTCGTAATTCATCAACCATGTCCTTGAACACGGCCATTGATGGCTGCAAATATCAATCAATTAGAACCCAAAAATACTTTCTTTCTTTTTTTCATACACTGCAGCATATGATGTTATCACTATTATTATTAGTAACATTATTATAGTTTGGTACAGAGATGCATATAAAAAATAGTTTTACCCATCCCAGAATTGTTCATTATTTTTCTTTCCTCATGAACGAATCACCTCAGTGGTACGGCCCCCACAATCGAGGAGGGAGGCACATCCTCTGGCCCCCAAAGATTTTCCAAGAATTTGCTTGAAGCAGGGTTTGAACCCCTGACTCAAGCAAATCCTTGGGAGCTCAGTTGCCAACTGAGCTACCCCGGGTTGTTGTTTTAAGCCTTTTTTTTTTTTTTTTGGTGAAATGTTTTAAGCCTTTTAACTAATATTAATTTTAGACATTTATAATGTGAATGGAACTATAAAACTAAAAGATGGGAAGGATGAACCTAATAGCCTATTAATTCCTAAGATATAACTGGAATCAATAACTAATAATGAACATAATACTTCTTATACTTATAAATCCTCCCAAAGATTAAAAGTCACCAATAATTATGTGAAAAGTTTGTAACTATATTGAACTTTCACAGATAATGGTTTTGTAGCACTTATGGACAAACTTACCTGTAAGACGAAGAGGCCTGTGTGGAAAATGCAAGGATTGATAAAGACCGCACAGAATTGTCCGCATTCAAACAACTCGTCTGTTTTTTGAAGGAATAGGTTGTCAGCGTCCAGCATGACCACCCTGTCATAGTCCACTAGGCTCCACGCGTAGAGTTTGTTCAAAGATAACTTAAATCTCTTGTCAAAATTATCTTGATGCTTGTATGGATTGTCCATGTTTTCCACTCTTACTACTTTCGCACCATCTTCCTTTTCACTGGACAACCAAGAAAAGAAAAGAAACAATGGTCAATTATCCATCCAACTCAAATTTATCAATTCATTAGTGCATACAGGCAAGTGAACTAGTCCACACATAAAAAAGGCAACATTACTTTAAGTTGTATACGGTCAGGCTACTCCATCAAATTGGTTATCTTATCTTGGTGATTCGATGGAACAAATATTGATATTCCATTTCGTATAATGCCTTCGTTTCAAACCTTTTTTTTTCCTCTCTCTTTTATATTAGCTTTTAACTTTATGCATAATCTTTTGGAAAAGAAAAACATACAAAGTGGGTTCAGTAATTGCTCTGATTAGTAATATGACAACTGATTACTAGGCAAGTGCAAGACTTAGATGTTGGGAGCACTAGCCTCTAGTTATTCCCTGTCAAATTTTTAAGGAAGGTTGCCAAAATTCAGATAAGACAAATAGATTCATTTATTTGAACATTTATGAACATTTACATAAATCTTTAGGAACATTTATTTTAATTTGCGTTAGTGTAAAATGCTAGAGTGAGTTGGCAGGCTCAACTTATAGACTCATCAGTAAAGATGTTTGGGGTTACATTATTGCTAGTAGACTATTACCAGTAAATCATCTGATCCGTAAACACTACAATAAATTGATATCATCAACGCACGTGATTGTGTTAGCTATAAGAAAGTGACAGATTATTATAATATCAATAAATGTGGAATTCTACACAACACCATAAAGTTCTACGAATTCCACTACAAATTATGTGGGCACAACCACCACACAGGAAAAAAAAAAAAAAAAAAGTAAAACATGAAGGGTTCTTTCCTTTTAACAGTGAAAGAAACGTGTTTCGTGTAGTACAAAATTTCTTGTTGTGATGCTTTTCTTATAGACATGGAAGTGTAGGGCATACTTTTTATATAAGTGCTTTTAATAAGAGTTTTTTGTGTGAGTGCACGTTTGTCCTTGAGAAACCAAACACCCTTCACATCATTTCACTTGAGAAATAGAGGATATTCGAATCAATATAATCGGGTGCTTTAGTTCTGTACAAAGATTTTTTTCCCCCCAAAAGCATATCGCTAACCAAATCATTATTTACCTTATATATATCATTTTACAAAAGCTGGTTTTTAATCTATTTCTATCATTATTGAAAAAATATTCAAATTAGCCCTCTAAATATACATCAAACTTTTAATTTCAAAGGGAGATGTTATATTTGTTATTTTTTCTTTTACTATAAAATCTTAATCATTGATTTTTGCCAATCTAATAGTTATAATTTATTGGGTCATACTTAATAAATTAATAATTTATATTGAGAAACTAAATTAATAATTAAACTTTTTAAAAAAATCAACATGATGTCCCGCGTAATTTAAAGAAACAATTTGAGTATTAGAAATTTGGAAAATGATTTCTGTCGTTGAGTCGGAGAATATTTCTATCCCACCGAGAGAGAGAGAAAAAAAAAAGAACGGAGTCAATCATTTTATGGGTTTCTCTCTCAACGGCAGATAAATATTTTATGGCTCAGAGCAGAAATCATTTTCCCTTAGAAAAATACGAAGAAAATAATTGAAAACAATTTTTCATAATTATTATAATTACAAAAAAGAAAAAGCAACCGTGAAAAAGGCAAAAACAAATAGGAACAAGACGCGAGTGAACCAGGAAGAGACCATCCCATTTCTCAAGAACGAGGTGGTTAAGTAGAACCAATCGTCAAACACTCTTGAACTTCACGCGCAACCCCAAAGCCTCTAACAACACTAACGCCACTCACAACTCATAGACAACTGGTTAACATTTAAAAAAGGAAGAGAAAAAAAAAAAAAAACTCATTTATTAATAATTAATAAAAAAATCCCAGACAAACGCAGAAAACGATAGTGGACCCCAGCCAGGGTTACTGCCTTACTGGGATTTGAAATTTTCAACCTGGACCAGTGCTGATGGACATCCATGCCCTCATACGCATAATCATGATGCGCTGTGCTAGCCAATCACATCAAACCAAAACGGTCTCGTTTCCCGAACCTTATCGCCATGTTATGGATCTTTTTTCATTTTCCAACTTTTTCATTTTTTTTTAATTAATCTCTTTCCTTTTTTACCCAAAAACGGAAAGAAAAAAAAAAAAAAAAACATCAACCTAGACGAAATTCAGGGGAACAACTAGACTACTGTAAAAAAACCGAAAGCAGTTTAAAACATAGGAATAAGCAAAGAAATCTAAAGATAAAACAACAAAAAAATAAAATAAAAATCAATAAACAGAAGAATGAAGGTGGGACTTACAGAGCTCGAATCCATCGAATAGGAACATCGACGGAAGCAATGACAACAAGATCTGCTTCAACTTTGAGCTTAGCCAGTGATTTAATAAGAACGCGTATAGCGATGTAAAACTCATAGTCCCTTGGGGTTCCAACATACATCATAGTAGCGTAAGCATTTTTGTTGGCTGCGACAACAGGCGTTGTTGACAAACACCATATCCCCAATAACAACACCACCACCAACCCTCTCACAAAAGCTGCATTATTGTGGTCACTTTTCTGCTTCGCACAAGCCATACCCCAAAATTATAGAAAAAAGATGAAAATCCACACTTTGTGTATATATATATGGTAAGTAAATATTCCCACTGTTTCTTTCTCCTTGTGGTACAGTAAGTGGTGGTACTTTTCTCTCCCCTTCCCGTGTGTGTGGAGAGTGAGTGGAGATCGAAACGGTGGAGTCGCTTTGGGAGAGAGAAAAAAAATGAGGGAAATATGAGAAAGGGGGAAGGATGAAAGAGATGAAGGAGTTACTAATTTATTTATCATAAATCGATGAGGACAAAGGGCAATGAATTGGGGAAGCAAAGGCAAGAGCTTTTAAAAGCTTAGCTTAACCGGTTCTCCCTAGATGCTAATATAGCTAAGAAGGAATCTCCTTATATTTTTATTTTTTTATACCCTTTTTAAAATCTCTATTTACCCATAATTTAAGGGATATTTTATAATTTTTTTATTTACAAACTACATTATTTTCTCTTGATGAAATACTAGGTTTCACTATCTTCTCATAGGAGAAGATGGAGATGGTGTAATTTGTAAAAATTTATAAATGGATCATTCCCCATAATTTAAATATAAAAAAATATTTTGCCACTTAAAAGATATAATTTTATATTTTATATTTTAACAGTTGATTTTTGTTAATTAATGATTATAATTTATTGGGTCAAACTTATTTGTTAATTGATAATTCGTAATAAATTATAATTATTGATTGATAAAAATCAACGATTAAAATCTAAAATGACACAAAATTATATCCTTTAAAAAGACAAATATTTTTACATATATATATAAGACAAGATATATTTACTATCAATTTTTTCTACTACCACTCTAATTATCATTAAACTCAAAAGTTAATTTTTTTTCTCTTCTTTTAATTTTTCCTCTAATCCAATGATGATTAGAGTGAGAGTAAAAAAATTGATAGAAAGAATATTCTCTATATATATATATATATATATATATATATATATATAGGGAGGATCTACTTACCACCAAAAAAATTTACAACTCTTACAACCAATTTAATCACCGTTGATTTCCGTCAATCTACCGGTTATAATTATTGAAAATTAATAACATTTATTATGTCACATTTATTAATTCCCAATAAATTATAACCGTTAGATTGACGGAAATCAACGGTGATTAAATTGATTGTAAGAGTTGAAATCTTTGTTGGTAGTAAGTGGATCCGTTCGTGTATATATATATATATATATATATATATATATATATATATATATATATATATATATATAGATGAATAAGTCTTACACCAATTTTAACCATTGATTTTTTGCATCTAACGGTTAAGATTTAACATCTCTCACTCATTAATTAATTTTTAATTCTCAATAAATCTCAACCGTTGGATGCACGGAAATCAACGATTAAGATTTAGTGTAAGATTTATTATTCTTATCCCATATATATATATATATATATATATATATATATATTCATTTTTTTACCGTCAATATAAATAAATTATCTACATAAAATCTAAAACGACATTGTTTTGGGACGGAAATTAATGTATTTTTGTAATTATAATTTATTTCAAGGTTATAACAGTTTTTCTTATTATATTTTTTTAACCCAAAATAACGTTATTTTAATAATAAATATAAATAACTTATCTACATTAACTGTAGAAATGTTAAAGTTATATATATATATATATATATATATATATATAAAGATAAATAATTTTTTGTATTAAAATTATTAATATAATATGATAAAATTTTTCTTTTTTATTTCAATAATTTATGTATTTATTATAATAAAGTTCTGAATAAAAATCTCTCGAGTCTTTGCACTAGTGGCATCGAGTTCTCCATATGGGTTTGGGGAAATTTTTTAAAACCTCCTATCAAATATAGTCAAGTAAGAGATTAATTCAACTTTTTCTCTCATCCTAAAAGAAACCTCCTATTTTCATCAAAAAAAGAAAAAAAAGAAACCTCCTATCAAACACCTCCTTATGTACATTTGATTGCCCACGCAAAAACAACAAAAGAATACAACATGTCGTTTTAGAAATGCAACTTGTCCTTTAACAATGACAACTATTATTATATTATTAGAGAAATGCTTGGGTACTAATTGAGTGAAAAATAAAATAAAATTCTTCAAGTGTGTGGCTGACTTGATATAGGCAAATTGAAATTTCAATTAAACAAGTGTTAAATATAATGACGGATTCAAATCTCGTGGAATAAGACTTTGAAGGGGGCATTTTCATTTCTAAAAATGATAATTGACTTTGTATTTAAAAAATGTGGAGATATATCTCCAAAAAAAAAAAAAAAAAGATGTGGAGATAAAATGTGTTATGCCATTAAGTGTATATTTAGTAATATTTTGAGTTTTTTCTATGTTTTATTTTAATTATATCTTTAATGTTACAATTGAAGTGATATATTTTCAATTATATAAAATAAAATATTTTTCTTATTTACGACAATATCTAAAAATCTATAATATTATTTTGCCACCCATTGACTTTATTGCACTGTATAAATATTCATATGATGAGATTAAGAAACATGTAATATTATTATAATAGCTACTTTTAAAATATTTTCCTTAAAATCATTGTTACATTAATATATCAATAATTTAAACAGTTTATTATCAACATATCAAAATTAAGTATTAATGATAGTCTAGTAGAGAAATTGCCTGCATAGATACACGCTACTTTTTTTTTTAATAGAGAAATTGCTTTTAATGTTGGCCTTTTTTTATTCATAAAAATAGATTAGTCCAGCTTTTTCCATTGAAGTTCTAAACATTTAATTTTTATTCTTTTACATAATAGTGGTATTAAGGCTTGAACACGTGATCTCATATAAATTACTCAAAAAAATTCACTGGACCAATTTTAGTGACTTAAATTCTTTAATTTTCTGATTAATTATGCAAAGATGCGAAAAATTAAAACACTTTTATATATTCCAACTTCCAAGTGTGGTGTGTGTATATTCTTAATTAATTATATTTATGTTTTTTGTTTGTACTTAATTAGCAGTAACTCAAGAATTTAAAAAGTAGTAAGCTTCTACCAAAAAAAAAAAACAGTAGTAAGCAAAAGCGTGTGAATACATAATTGGGAATTGGGATAGGTTCAGCGGCGGAGCCACATGGTGGCCGGATGTAGGGTGTAAATGGGTCAGGTTGGTCCAGTTCGGCCTACATTGAGTCTGGCCTAACCTGACTTTTCAGTGAACGTAAAGTAGGCTTAGATTTATAGGAAAATCTTTTAAAAAATAGGCCGCATGCCTATTTTGTCAAGCTTGGCCTAAAGCCTTGTAGGCTGACCTATTTAATTTATTAAAATAAAATAAAACAAAATAATAATATTTATTTTATGTGGCAAAGTACCAATACAACCCTAAATCTTATGTGCACCGCCGCTTCTTACTCTCGGCTTCGTCTGGGGTATTATGTTAACTTTTTCTTATTTGTTATTTTTTTTCTTATGAGAAGTGCTAGTATGTGTATGAATGGAACTTTCTTTGTTCTATACAATCTTTTTTTTGCTTAATATCTACAGTGGTAGCCTACAAGGCCTGTAGGCCATGTCAGACTTTCTTATTTTTTAAAATAGGTCGGGCTTAGCCTACAAATAAAATTTTTAATAGGCCAGTAGGCTACAGTTTTTTTATGTAGGCTTGGGCCAGGAAGACCAAAGCCTAGTCCAGCCCATTTACACCCCTAGGGTGGCCTCGGCCTGAGCTAAATTTTAATAAATTGTACTTGATAAAGAGGTATTTTTATTCATGAAGAGATATTTTTATTTTTTGCCCACCCTCTATAAAATTCCTGGATCCGCCACTGGTACTTATCATGTATAATTATATGATTAATTATAACTTGGCCCAGTCTAAAATTATAATTTGGCCCGGGTTAAAATTTATAATTTGGCCCTATCAAAAAAATTAAAAAATATTTGGTGAGAGATTTGAGTAAATTGTATTAAGTTATGTGTTTTATTTCCACTTATATAAAATATTAAAATATATTTAATAAAATTATAATTTTTTATGCTCTCTGTTTAGATGTTTTTTATTTAATATAATTTAAATATATTATAATATGATCTAACAAAAATTAAAAAAATAAATACACATATAATTTTTTTTTTTTTTGACCCAAACTCCAATCGGAGCCGGCTCTGCGACTGGATAGGTTCGTGAAAAAAATTTCAATGCACCGAAGGAATGAATTTAGTGTTTTTTTTATTCAAAAAATAATTTAAAACTTAAAACTTAAAAGGAAATATATAAAAAATTCCTTTTTAATAAAAGAAACATCAAATTCGATGCTTGGTGTATTAAATATTTTGTCCCGATTCATGCAGGTTTTTCCATTTCTCTTACTTTTTTAAGGGTATTATTATATTATGTGTTGCTGTGTACATAGTAAATTACTTTTTAAAGGTGTCTACCAAAAAAATAAATATATATTCTTTATTTTTTATAACAATAAAATACTTTTTTAAGGGATGATTTTTTGATGTGATTGAAAGGTACAATAAATGAGCGAAAGAGTTGACATAGAGTAGTAGAGTTAATTGGGTGAAGTTTTTCTAAAACGAATAACGAAGGTTATATTTATTATTATTTTAACTTCAAATATATTAATTTTAATTTTATTAAAATTCAAGAATATATTTGTTTATTACTTTATGGATTCTTATATTCTTGCCCATTTTTATATCATTTTCTCGTATAGAATTTTGCACGATCCACGCCCGTAATGAGTCATCAATTTACAAACCGGAATAATTTGTATGCAAAAAATAAATTAAATGAAAAACTTCAACACACTTAAAAAAACCATATACGACTATTATCTTCTTGTTGGTAACGAAGATCCAAGTTGATTATTGGCATAATTTGCAAAAAGTTTTCAAATAACAGCATCTTTTAGATTTAGGAACTTTCGTCTAAAACTCAACTTGTGTTCTGCGTCAGAAACATTTGACCCAACTCTCCATTATACGAATCTAACACAATATTATATGAATTGTAAATTTATAATACGTTACTTGCATTGTTTCCCCCAATTGCAATAGAACATAAAGTTCTTCCGATTATTATTTTCAATTTTATATGTTCGATTTAGCGTGTATAGTATATTAATTAAGATGAGTAAGCAAGATAACACCCACATGGGATACGGCTAGTACTAGAAGAGCACGAACTATACGAAAACAAAAGTATTTGACTAGGACGTGGAATATGATTTCCTTGCCTAATTCTTCCCCAGTCACCCCTCCTACCAAAGATAATTTCTGTTCCAGAAAAGATGATTAAATATTATTAGTATATTATTGGCGTAACAAACCAGTAGCGATAGTTTTTGTTACACGAATATTATCCTAATAAAAATCATTAATATAACCTTAGAAAGAAGAAAGGACATAACTAATTTTATGATATGATATATTTTTGTATGGTAGTATAAATCAAACAAAAAAGAAAAATGAAACTAATGTGCCAAAAGAAAGTCCAAACACGACGATATGAAAACCACAGGCAGCAATTAAGAGAAGTTATGTACTTGTTATATGAATAATATTTTTGAAAGATTAGGTCTTCTTAAAGTAATTCTTATTACTACTTCTTATGGATTTGGATCATCTCATGTGAAAAAATGATCATGTGATCATGTTATTTGATCACAATCACTCATTGAATATGATATAAAAGATAGAAAACTGTATTATTTTCAAATGAATGGTTATGATCAAATAACATAATCAGATGATCATTTTTTCAGATGAAAGAATCCAAATTCATTTCTTATACCAACGGTTAATAATGGGATAAGTCCAACAGTCACAATGTATTTAAAAGTTACTATTTACTACAATGCTTAAGGTATCTAATTATATATAAACAATTATAAAACTAAGATAAAATATGAAATGAAGGGAGAAAATATAAATAAGATGAAAGCATGAACTCTTAAGAAAGTAGGAGAATATGCTAATCAACAAATATTACTAAGATGACATAAATTAATCTTGTATACAAAACTGCTCAAAAGTTTAAGTAGGCATCGACCTCATCGACAATTTCGTGAACAAATCTGCAAGATATTTATTTGAGCGAACTCGATGCACATCTATCTCACTATCCTTTTGAAGATCATGTGTACAAAAGAACTTTAATGAAATGTGTTTATTTATTTACCAAAAAAAAAGAAAAGAAATGTGTTTATATATTTCTTTTTATGTGTCCATCCCTATTTCAGCAATACATACAACATTATTTTCGTATAGTAATGGTTATTTTCCTTTGATCATTTCAAGACCACATGCTTCTTATGTATGTTGTATCAATGACTTTAGCCATACACATTCTTAAATAACTTCATATAGTACTATCGGTTCTGCAAGGTTTAAATATATTGCCATCAAGGTTGATTTTCTTTATCACTAGAAATTTGTGGTCGCACTTTTTATGGGTCTAAAAATACCCAATATTTACACACCAAATTAACACAAACTTTGAATCCACTTGAGAGAAGAATAGTCACCTACATGTATTCCACGTATAAGTTTTTATTTTGTTCTAATGTCTTCGCGTTGTAGTAGCATTATATCTTGCTAGCACATTTATATATATAAAAAATAGGGTTTATCATCTATCATTTAACATGATTACAAAAAATTTCCTACACTCACAACATTTTGTGGGGCTCACAGCAAAAAAAAAAAACTCTGGCACGCAAAAGAATCTCTATAACATAACACAATCACTTTTCCTACAACAAAACTCTTATAAAACCCAAAAAAAAATATGTCGGGCCATATATTGTTTGCAAGATACATTATAGCCCTAATAGCACTTAAATATGATACTTTGGAACCAAAGACCTCTTCATAATTTTCTTGAGGACGTAGATGATTTTTTCAATGGTAAGAGATCAAACGAATAGGAAGACTAATTACACATCAATGCGCAACATTATGCATGTGGTTACAATTCAAACCAAAAGGCACACGCAAGTAAAATGTCATAACATAAATCTCTTAAAATTTAAATAGTCATCCACATGTTAAATTCATGTTTTACAACATAAACATCCATGGGTTTTTTCATCAAAACTCAATCAGGTTGAGACCTACACTAATTTTATTACTTGGGAGAGATAATAAAATTATTAAATTATTTTAATTATAAAAATATAAATGATATGATAATATATTTTTCTAAAAAATAAAAAAAAGGGATTGATTTTTTTCTAAAATTATTTTAGACAATTGTGTCTAATGTTCACAGAAACGACGTCATTTTGAGAAAAAAAATCATTGTGTATTTATAATTTTAATTTATTTTAGGATTATAATATTTTTTATTTTTTAAAATTTTTAATTTTAAAATGATGTCATTTCAATAAATATTAGACAAAATTATTTAAAATAACATTAACTTTTTTTGTGTCAAATATTTTAAAACAAATGCATATTCTCATTTTTCTTAATAAAATATGTTGTCTTCGGTTCAACGCTTAGCTCGCTACTTTTTAAAATGGGGAGCATGTTAAGTGTTAACCCCCTTAGATCACAAATAAAAAAAATAGGAAGCATGACGTGACATATTAGCAGCAAATAATATTGTAAATTAAAACTTCAGAAACGGGTCAAAAATTATTGCATGCATAGATCTGATGTGGGGCATATACTGGCCGTACAAATTTCCAACGAGCACATATGTAATTTACTTATATTTATCTTGGTAAAATAAATAAAGTTATCCTCATAAAAGCAAATCAACATAACATGGATTCTTAAGCATTTATTGGGAATGGAATATTCAATTTATTGAGTTCATTTAAAACTATTTTAATTTTTTTTTAATATTCGTAAGATATTTTTCAGCCAATAATCAAAAACTAACCTTTAAAATTTTAAAAATTATTGAAATAAATTTTGCCTCTGCTAATTAATTTTAAATTTTGATTTGACAAAATTTCCCACCTTAGTTGTCGTCCAGATATTTTATATGACCGACCAAATAATCAGAACCGTTGAAAAGTTTATTTGTACGGAAGTCACTCTCAAGTAAGATATAATGAGTTTTCAAATGATTCAATATTGATCGGCATACAGAATTAATACAAATAATTTTGCTAATTTGTACCCAAAAAAAAATTGCTTTTTTTTTTATGATGTCATGTCATCAAATGAAAGGATAGAATATTATTCTTAATTATTTTTATGTCTATTTATCTACTTACCTTCGATGATAATTGATCACAATATCAATCAATATTTATCTTTTCTCTCCTCTCATTATTTGTTGAGATTATGATTTAATAGTGTCAAAAAAAATAGTAAAAAAATAAACATAATATCTTATCCCTTAAATAAAACATGAGTTTGGTTAGATAAATTTATTAAATGATTTAAGTAAGTGAACAATTTCACCATAAAATTTCACACCATTTTATTTTTAAGAGTTTGGGTGGATAAATTTATCATGAATTATGATAAAATCTTCTTATTTAATATTTACGAAAAAATAAATATAGAATTTCACGTTAGAAAATTATCTCAAGATATTCCAAATTGAGAAGAAAAAAAAAAAGATTATGATCTCCAGCTTATGTTGGGAGATATTTATCCCTTTAATGTGATATCCCATCTCAAAAAATTAGTCATCAACTATCAACTAGAGGATATTTTGTATTGTCATTATTTTTAAATGCTTGTCAGGATTGACACTAATAAAATTATGTAGTATTTTTAAATATAAAATTATATTTTTATAATTGTATATTATTGTATGATGGCATATTAACATAAATGTCATACGAAGTTAGTCTAATCAAATAGGTGTTTGAGCCTGGTAGCCTCCCCTACTTTTTGGATGTGCTCATACCACGGGATGAGTGGATATAAATGTCATACGAAGTTAGTCTAATCAAATAGGTTATTGTGGGTGTGCTAATGGGATGAGTGGATATAACAGGATCTCAGCTTTATGTTTTGGCTTGTACATGAGGGGTTGGAAATCTGTAAGATATTTTGACGCTCAAGCCAATATTTAATATATGAGTTTAAGTATATTGAGAGAAGATGATTGTAAGTATGCCTTGGCTTCTGCTTATCATGTCGTCTTAATATGGAACCTGATAAATATGTTTCTTGATTGGATGGTTTGGGTGTCTTTTCGTTCCTATCTTTCACTCAAAATGCCTCTGAATGAACTATGCAAGATGCCTCTGGTATAAGGAAAAAATTGTAGATTAGAATTGTGAATTTTTTTTTTTTTTGAGAATCTTATTTTCCTATGATTCTAATTTTTGAACAATTTTTAAGCCAAAATGTCATTCAAGAATACCACGCATGGGGTGGTATTCTTGGATTCTCAATATTTTTGACCTCTGCTCTAGTGGCGCGGTGATGGCGCCATTAGAGCCAAGTCCATATTGTTGTCTTCTTCTTTCAACGCTAGTGGCATGGTGGTGGGGAGGCTAGTGCCAAATCCATTTTGTTGCTTTCTTCTTCCCACGCTAGTGGCGCAGTGGTGGTAGCAGTGCAGTTGGGGCAATTTACTTTCCCAACATTCATGGTAATATTTTGTCCTAACAAATATATTTTTTTCACATTTTCCCAACATATTTCTAGTAATCATGAGTTTCAGGCATAAAATTTTTGATCCTCTACCAAATGCTTGCTTATTGCTCTATCATTAGCTGATTCATGGATTTATTTATCTTTTTGGAGCTATTCCAATTGGTTCATCGCTTCGTAACTAATCTGATTCAGAACGGGTCCTGAGATTAACGCTTTATACCCCTTCCAAAGACAGTACTGAAAAGAATCAAACACATTCTCTCACTTCCACTTGCTCAGTTCTCTGGTACCAACTGAGCTATCATCATTTAGTGATACAAAGATTATTAATCATATGTTGTTGGGGACTTAATTATTTATTTAAAGAAATATCTTTATGGAACGCTTCCTTTGCACTAAATTTTAAGTTTTACCCTAATCTTTTGTTGGGCTAGAACTACTTTGGAACCCCATGTCTCTTAATATAGGTCGACATCACATATAAAACTTATTAACTATATATATTTCTGGCTTTACATCTATCGTATAACAGGAGTTTTTTTTTCCAGTAGAGACAAAAATCTTGGGATCCACCATAGTAAAAAAAAAAAGTTTATTATCTATCATTTAACATGACCACAAAAACTTTCATACACTCACAATATTTTGTGGGGCTCGCAGCAGAAAAAAAAAACTCCAACACGCAAAATGAATTTCTATATCATAATACAATTATTTTTCCTACAACATAACTCTTATAAAATAAATATATTTCTGGGAGGAGGGTGGCACAACTTTTAATAGTAAATGCAAGAGAAAAATTACTTCTTCAATGACAGGAGACTTCTGTTTGATTACTGTTTTTAAAAATAGGCTTTTAGTTTTCAAAATAAAAAAATAAAAAAACTCGTTTGATAAGATTTATTTTGTAAAAAAAGTTTTAAAAAAACTTTTTTTTTTAGAATCAAATTTAGGAACATGTCTGAATTAATTTGATTTTCTATTTTGATTTTTAACTTTCAAAATAAAAAAAACACATAAAACAATTATTTCCATCATTATTCTACAAAATAATTTTAAAAACAAAAAAATAAAAACACAATCAAACATGCTCATAATATTTTCTCAAATATTTTCACTCTAACAATAATTTCTGAATTATTATCCTTGCATACACATCAGATGGGTATCATTGACTTGCAATTTTGCTTTTTACCCATTTCACATCGCGAAGCACATATATTTTGTACATATATTCCCCGAGCAGTTCACAGTCTCATGCTTTCATTGAAGCGTCTACTTTTAATATTATGCATAAAGAATTAAAAAAAAACAATAATCTACAAACTCTTTTTACATCATTCCATTTACTTTTACAAAGTTCGTAAGTTTTTTCTTTTTTCAAAAGCAATTTTGCATATTATTTTTTTAAGAAAAAAAGTATTTTTGTGAACACAAGCGGACAAAAACTTTGAGAACAGATATAAGAACGAAAATACTATAGAGATAACTTTTGAAAAGACGAGAAATATAATTACTAGAGTATATGTAAATATGAGAAGAAATATTAATAATGTTCCAAAAAAATTTATAAAGTGAATTTAATAATGTTTTAAAATTTTCTTTTTGTATACTATTATCCTTACTTTGTTTTCTTAATATTAATATCTAAGAAAGATGCGAAAAATTCTTGGATACTATTATTTTTCCGCGCACACAATAGAGACATTGACAAAGTCTACGCGGCATTTTGCTTTCTTTTATTTTCCTGATGACTAAGAATGGGGTCATGTGGAAGATAGGAAGTAGATAGTGGACACATGCAATCAAGTAGTTTGCTAGGGGTGGTTCCAACTATATGTCAAGACTCTCCGACTATAATTTATGGGAAAAATATTTGTTATTTTAAATGATATAATTTGTGTCATTTTGTTCTCACACGAAGGTAGGACTTACATCTTTATTTATTTTTATCCACTCTCTTCCATGATTTATCTCTTTCTCTCACTTAAAATGACACATCTTTACATTCTTTAAAATGACACACACTTTTTCCATAATTTATATATACTGTTCTTTCCAAAATTCGATAGTTGACCTACAAAATCCAAATGATGTTGCAGTGTTAGACAACCCTCTATTAATTGTTAATTACTATTATTATTATTATTATTATAAGAAAAAATATTTATATTTTTAAAGGATACAAAATTAGGAGAAGGATATTGTAACAACCGAGTTGTGTTACTCCATGTTATTACCAATCAATCTCACCATCAAATCGACTATGTTGATCCAGCGTTTATATTTATTTCCATCTTTGTACGGTTATGATTTCCCAAATTTATTACTTTATATTTATTTTCACCTTTGTATGGTTATGATTTTCCATATTTAATGCTTTTACTTTAATTATGGGGAATCATGACCATACAAAGTTGAAAATAAATATAACCGTTAGATCAAGATAATCGATTTAACGGTGAGATTGATTGATAGTATCATGGTAGTAATACAACTTGGTTGTTATAATATCCTTCCCATTGAATTATATTATTTTAAGTGAAAAAAAGATGTAACTTATTTTTTTAATTTAAATTTTAAAAAATTATTAACTTTCCCTCCCATAATTTCTATATTTGTATTTTTCTCTCCCTTAAAATTACATAATTGTATGTCTTCCAAAAGACATACACTAAACCCTTATTATAATCATCGAAACTGATAGAAATATATAAAAAAAAAATCCTTCTTTTTGCCTCTCGTTCTTTAATTTGTTAAGCATATATAAATTACCAGTAGTTCAATGGCAGGCGCTGAGATTCCTCACCTCACCCGCAGTAATTTTCATTCACGAATCTTGCTACTTCTTTTTTATAGTTCAACAATAACTTAATTATATTTTGGCATATATGAGATAGAGATAAATAGAACTCACGCCACATGCGTTTATTCGATAGAGCCCGTATAGCAGAACTCTTCTTTTAAATATCCGTTAATTATAAGAGTTGAGTTTATATATATATATATATATATATATATATATATATATATATATATATGAATACTATTTTCATTTTACCTGAGAGTAATTATTTTTTACTATAGAGGGAAGTTAGGTGGGATCCACTAAAGAAGAAGATGTGAAACTTTTGAAGTGAGAAAACATGAAATAATTAACTCGTATATAATAAGAGTAATATTTTTTTTAATAAGAGTAATATTTTTTTGTCTATATATATATATATTGCCTTATGAACAGTGTAAGAATCCTGATGTTGATAAGTTATCTTAGATGCGTATTTGATAAATATCTAAAAAAAAGAAGAAGAAGAAAAAACTTTAGAAAGATGCGACAAAACTGGATCTTAATTATAGAAGGGTCCAGTAGAATAAAGAAACGAAATCCTTTTTCTCTTGGATATATATCCAGCACCTTCGCTTTGCTTGTCAATTGTAACGCTTGCTGTGGAGTTTAGATAAAGACAGATCAAAAGTATGACCATGGTACTTTGATTAGCACTAAAAACTAAAAAAAGATGCCACAAATTCACTAAAAGAGTGCCAGAAGACTAAAAAAAAACCTTATTGTTCTTCGGGTATATTCTCAGCACCTTTTCCAACCAGAAAAAAAAAAAAAAATCATAGCACTTTGTGCCATCTCACTAACTTATCATAAATGTAATTAAATACTAGAATCTTATCCGCGAAACGCTGCGAAATTTATGAAAGAATAAAATATAAAGGCTTAGGATTTTTTTATACCGAATTTAATTATCTCTCTGTGCAAGTCGCTACCGGATATTTTTACAAGATTCAAATTTTTGAGCGGTTATAAATTAACTTAGTTACAGTTACAATTAAAGCTTTTAGCACCTCCTCAAAGGTGTATTTAGTAAGAATCGAATCAGATTCTTCTCTCACATACTTATTTTAATTTTTTTTTGCTCATTTTGTATTGCTAACTGAGCTACATTTATTGTGTATACGAGTAGGATAATTTTACACATTTATAAGCCACACTTTCAATTTTAATTATTGATTCTATCTATATCTAATGGTCATGACTTATTAGATATGTAAGCCGTTAGGTGTAAGTAAATCACTAATTTAAATGTGATGTAAGGCTTATTATTTTTACAGCAGTATAAGAATAACCTACTCCTATTTTAAAATATATTTATGTTCCTATGTCGGGAGAAGAATAAAAAGTCTTACTCACAATCTTAACCATTGATTTGTTTATATCTAAAAGCTCATGCATATCCTATAAATCAAAGTCGTTAGATATAAATATAATCAATAACTATGATTGAGAAATGCAACTTATATTGGTGTAAAAAGATTCTGACTCAATAGGGGTGACAAAATATGTCATAACTTGTGGGTCGATGTGTGACACAACATTTAAAATGTGTATTGTGCCGACTCATGAAATAAAATGGGTATGTACGGATTTGGAAAAATAATACAAATTATTATCATGTTGTGTTGCAAGCTAATCAGTGATTTTTTTTTTGTCCAAAAAATAAAAAGTTAAAATTTTGGTGATTTCGACACGACTAACTACGGTGTCAAACTGTGACCCGTAATGAGTCACGAACTCAACCCTAATCACGTTTTGCCACTTGTATGACCCATTTACGTTTGTATTTAATTCAATTTTGATGAAAATTGTAAACACTTGCATATTAAAAAAAATTATTAAAATTTTGAATTAAAAAAATACTTAAATCTTCACTTGGTTTGATTAATTCAATGCTAAGTTGCCACGTGTAATTGCGCCCTTCATCCTGATATGAAAAGCCCAAAACCCATTGTATATTGATCTGAACCTATTCCATGCGGGATATTTGACCCAGCCCATGAATGGCCCAAAAGGCCCAATGCTTGTTGATGTCATCTCGCAGTCACACACCTACGGTAACAACGCAGAACCAGAACCCTACAATCACTCTTAATAGTCAATAGGTATGTAATACACACATGGAAAAGATACTCTGACATCTGTTAAATACTTTGTTATGTACTTCGAAATTTTGAATTGTTATGTCTAATCGTGTTCTTTAAGTGGAAGGTCCAAAGATGATGATTGTCTCATCTTAGTGCAACTATGTTAAATTTACACTCTTCAGAAAACTAGGCTTGACAAGTTTACCACAGCTTTAGTACAGAGCTTTAGTAATCAAAAAAATGTATGAGCAAGATAAGGTAAAACATGTTGCATCAATACACTTAGAAAAGGGTTCAGATTGGGTAACCCCCAAACGATCACCAAACAAAGAAGGGCCGTTTTCTTTATTCCTTTGCAATGTCAATAATTGATACGCACCACATAAATTGCACTCAACTACTAGGTCAATGACGTCGATCCAATCAGAAAATTGAAAAGAACAAGGAATCATTTAGGGTGAGAGTGGGTTAACCTTATTGAATTTTATTTTCTATTTTACTGGTTTAAAAGCAGTAGTTCAACGCCAAGAGGAAGACCTCGACTAAGGTGAGCCAGATTCTTAAACCCAGGTGGCATTAACAAGCATACACCAAGTTACAACTATGAGTAGCAATCTTAAAATACAATACTTATAAGAAAATACCAATATATCCATTAATAGTGAATCGTACATGTAGATACAAAAGGTAATCTGAAATTAATAAGTTTCTTTGACTCCAAACAACTCGTGCTTCTGACACAAGACTTACTTCATATATTTGTGCAGGAATTTCCTATGGAAATCGTTCCTGATGGTATCATTGATGAATCGCTTAGCAGCCTTGGTTTCACCACGGGCTTGGTTCTTAAACACCACATCATCATCCCACCTAAGCCAACCAAGTGCATGCAAACCAATAAATAAATAAATAAATGTGATCATGACAACAAACCAATAGGGTTAACAGTAAAAGCTGTCATTTTGGTTTGGCGAACAGTAAGATAAATATCTAGATTCAAACCTTCTTTTAACATTGAAAGATGCCGGATTATTTAGCAATGGGTTTCCTCGCAGAAGCTCTGCCTCCTTCACTTTAAGCTCTTCCTCTTGTTCTTGTCGTTCCTGCACCAGGAGAATTCATGTATTTTTTTAATAC
>JAVKPL010007979.1:0-32716 GCA_032173675.1 Gastrolobium villosum | reverse complement strand
TTATTATTATCTTGTATAAGTAATGTGATGTGAGGTAGTACCTCGTGTTAGCGGGACTGTTAGTACAGCCAATGGCATGTTACCTCTTCTTGCGTGAATTATAAGGACAGATTCTCTTATCGGTGGGTCATTGCACCTGGGGCCCTTAGGACAGCAAGAGCTCGAGGGGTTAAACATAAGGATGTTTTTACCCATTGCATTAGAGGATTGTATCTTGTGAGGAACGCAAGAGGTGAATTTGGATAACTTAAGTGGACAGTAATATGTCAAATAAGATGAAATATGTGAGGTGCCATGAGATGGTAATTGAGTTATGATTTTGAGCAGTCGGAGATGTGTATGTGCGTATACCAAGTGTGGTGGTATGGATTTGGGTTTTACGAAAATTATGAAGTGAATCGTGGGAGTCTCACCCTATGTGAAGGGAATAGAAAATTGATTAGTACTGATGGATTGAGTCAAGGTCTTCTGGGAAGGCTTGTGATGGCTAGATGTTAAGCTAAGATGGTGGCCAATGGCTTTTCATAAGTGATTAATTGTGATGGAGCCAAGTAAGAAGGTGTGATACTAGCTGTTAAATAGAATGGCATTTGGTGAAATAAAAGGTTGATATCTTTACCCTGGTGGTAGAGTCACTGATGGAGTTGTATAGACGAAAATTGTAGTGAGAGGTGTGTTGGAAATACACAATGTTGAGGTTGTTCTTGGCTAGGTACCAAGATATATGATTGGGTGTGCTAGCAGTACTTTGAATAGCCCGAGGTACTTGTATACCAGCCGATATGGAATTATGAAAGTGATGACAATGATGGATTTAGTTCCATATGACATGATAGGTAAATTTCGAAAATCCCTATATGATGGGATAAGCATGAGAGAGGTATGATATGGTACCATAGAATGATACGTACTGGTTGAATGAAATGATGATGAAGGTGGGGTGTAAAGAATGAAACACATGTGAAATTGATAACATGAGTATGGAAATCTTAGGCATGTTGCCTTTAATGTGAGAAATCAATGGTGAACTATGTGTCAAGTTTTGAGATTATTAGTTGAAATTGTAAGTATGATCTAGTATATGGAAATTCATGAGTGAATTCATGGTGGAAGGCTTTGAAATGGCCGATGTAATGTATAAATTGTAATGTGTGGTCAATTGGGTACCAGTTAAATGTCTTGAGAAAATGATTCGCCTTTGTGTTTTGGTGAAAATTGGTAAACCTGTAAGGTTAGGTCGAAAGTTGAGCACAGAGATGGTGCTTGTTTAAGATAAAGTGCAGAGGTGA
Source organism: Gastrolobium villosum (assembly GCA_032173675.1). Classification (NCBI taxonomy): domain Eukaryota; kingdom Viridiplantae; phylum Streptophyta; class Magnoliopsida; order Fabales; family Fabaceae; genus Gastrolobium; species Gastrolobium villosum. Next base: position 31,427 of record JAVKPL010007979.1, on the reverse strand, counting down.
AATAGAACGTTGTAGGTTAAGAAATGTAGAAAAAAATTGATGACGAGAGTACATACTCCGTAGAAATCAAGCTCAGATAAGAATAATTGTGGCAGTAATGTGTCAGAAAGTGATAGTTGCATGTGTGGCACAGATTGAATGGAACATGATATGACCCTATGGGTATAGTTATTGATGCATTAACGAGGTAGGTGAACCCACCAAGAGAAATTATGGGCTATATATGTTAGGTAGCCGACTTGTGAAAAGAAATTGGCTTGGTAAAGCAGAGAAAGTGCGCAACTGCGATGTGCGCTCCGGCTGTTCACATGTGGTGACACCGGATGATATTGAGATTGGGGAGAACTTGAAGGCTCCCATTGGGCCTTTAAAATGCTGGGCCATTGTGAAATGCGGCTGAAAAGTCAAAGAATTGTAATGTGAATATTTAGTGAGAAGCCCGCACACCTGATGAAGCTTCTTGGGGACGGGAGACTGAGATTCTCCGGCTGTATCCTGAGTAAGCATATGTGTATGGTTGATTTTGCGGACAAAAATCCAAAAAGGTGGGGTGAATATAACACCTCGTAAATTCAAATGTGAATTTATATGATATAATGTGGGTTAAAAGGGAAGGATTAGTGAAAATCCTAAAATTGGGGTCAAAATGTGTACCAAGGGCAAAATGGTAATTTGCCAGAAACATAAACCGAGGCATGAAAATGGAGTAGGAGAACTCAAATGATAAAAATAATGCCGAAAATGGATTCAGGACGAAAAATTGAGTGAATATGCAAGTTTTGAAAATTTTGATGAATAGTGATTTTTCCAGTGTAAAAATACTGCGGTATAATTGTACCGATAGGAGTGAAATTTTTATGATTATTTTGAGGAAATAAAAATATGTCATGAATCAGAAAAATATATAGATTGTGAATTTGTGATTGGAATTAGGTGAGGGATTAAAGTTAAACCGCGTGTAGGACCCGCTCCCACTAAACCACTTAAGTTTTCTCCTTTTTCTTTCCCTCCCACGCCTCTTTCCCTCTCTCTCTCTCTCTTTTCTTTTCTTCTTCTTCCTCCCTCTTCAGCGTGCGCACCATTGAAGCAAAGGACAAGAAGTTTCTTGCCCTTTTCCACACAATCTATCCATCAAATCAATAAAGTTCCAACACCAAAGTTGTTTGTAGTGAGGTTGTGAGTATATTACCCTTCTTGAGAGAGTCATGAAAGTGAGTGTATAATAAGATCATTTTTCCACCCCATTGTGCGAATTTGGGGAGTTTTGGGGCCATTGGTGGTGTTTTGGCTTGGGAGGAGGCTTGATTATCACTCCTAGGAACATTTGCAAGCTATTGGTGGTAAGAATTCTTAATTTCCTTTGGGTTTCATGAAAATATAAAAATGGGTTTTTTGTTGAAGTTGTGAGGGGTGATTTGTGTACTTAGAGAGCTCAAATGGAAAATGTGCATTAGATGATTATGTCATAGAATGATGTATTTGAGCTAAAAATGCAATAAAATTTATTGGTGAAAAATGCTCATAACTTAGGATTTTTGCATGATGCCTAAGATTTGTGAAAATTGAATTGTGAAAGAAGTGGATTGATAAGTAATGGTATGATGTTCTAATATGATTATATGATGAGTATGAGTGTTGAATTGGATTGAATACCCCTAGATTGATGGGCATGAGTAATTCGACCTATTGAGGTAATGGTGTTGTTGTTGATCGTATAGGTTGCCTCTCTTGGACGCTATGGAAGTGGATTAAGCTTGGAGCTTACGTATGGAGCATTGGCTCGGAGTTAAGGTAATCCTTTGGAACTTGGGTTTAGTCCCTTGTGTGCTCCACCACACCTAGTGGAAGGTTGTGGTTGGATTTTGTGTCATTGGACATTGTATGATTATGTGTTTTCATGCATTATTGCTTGATTGTATCACATGCTTGAAGCATGTTGTGTGTAAATTATTTGATCTCTGGCCAGTAGATGTGTGTTGGTTTAGACTTCCGCTGGATAATTCCGTTTGGGATTCCGGTCGGGTTTTGCCGTGGGACCGACTCTGGGAGCGGTACAAGGATGATCCAAATGTGGGACTTCCGCTGGATAGGGCTCATGAGGAGTTCCAGTTGGGTTTTGGCATGGAGTCGTCTCAACCATGGGAGAGGCGCCAGGAAGATTCCGGGAGTTATACGATAGGGTCCTTGAACGTAATCCAGCTGTGGATGTTCTTGGATTGTGCCCAGTTGTTGTGATATTATATGTCTTGCATTTCATACTTTGTATATGTTGCACATTGAGTGAGCCATGGGGTGGAGTGATCCTCTAGTACCCTTGGTTTACTGAGATATATTTGTATATCTCACCCCGCGTTTGGGGACATCATTTCAGGTTAGGTTGAGCCTGGAAGAGTGGAGCATGAGGTGCATATGGAGGGCATCGCATGTTAGAGGATTCAGTTGGATACACTTGGCATAGGAAATTATGTTTTGAATTGAGGCCATGAACTTGTGCATGTTGAAAATGCCATGTATTTGTATATGTATAACTAAGCTTTGATGTATATGTGTATTCTGTGTGAGCATGGGATCTGTCCATAGCCACTTATGATGTATTGGAAGTATGTAAATGTAATGTAAAGGGCTCTAAGCCTAATTTATGAATTGATTAATTGTATGGTTAATAAGAGCATGAAATAGAACCTTGGTGATTGAAACGTAATGAATATTATGTATGTAACTGGACTGTGGTGGGTTGTAAGTGCCCCAAGGCATTGTTGTTCCTTGTGTGTGCCACCCACGTGATTTTATATAACTATATGTGTTTTTAGGTTGCATTGGCAAATTGGGGATTGTTGTAAAAACAAAGGGAACTCTAGCCAATTTTCGGGGAATTGGCATGATTTTAGCAAACTTTGGGAGAACGTATCTCCCTCCACTGTGGTCCAATAGGGTTGGGCCTTACACCATTTTGAAGGTGGAGTTACCCTCCATGTTGTGTCAAAATTTGGGGTTAATCGGAGTTAGAAATGGAGCGGTAGATGGTCGGGAACTCAGCCCCTGGTGTGGCCCCTGCACAAGTGCAGGAGGCTGAATTGCCCTGTTTGGGCGCTAAAACGCCCAAGGTGAGCGTTTTAGCACCCAACACTTAGTGGAACTCTCTGTTGTTGGGCGCTAAAACGCCCAAGGTGAACATTTTAGCGCCCGGTTACACTTCGTCGACCAAAATTCTCTGTTGCTCGGCGCTAAAACGCCCAAGTTTGACGTTTTAGCGCCTTGCCGCACCTGTGAAGCTCAAATTCTCTGGCTTTGGGCGCTTTAGCGCGCATTGTGAGCGTTTTAGCGCCCGGTACTGCGTTTTAGCGACCGGTACCGCGTTTTAGCGCGCACTGCCTGTTTTCAGCATAAATTTATGTTGAGTAAATTTAGCATAACTTGAGCTACAGAGCTCCAAATTGGGCGCGGTTTGAACCCACTCGTAGCTAACGAAGAACTATATATCATACTAAGAAATGAGAAGCATTTGATAGGTTTAAAATTTGTTGGAGTAAATAAAATGGTTAAGACATTTTGTGATAAAGATGGAAAGAACGAGTTTTAGCCTTGTTGGTTTATGGGAACCATTTGGCAACCTCTAAACAAAGAGTGTATGGTATTAGGCTTTGGTTTTAATCATTCCGCATAAAGTGTTGGGTTATGATCACAGTTATTTTATTGGAGAAAATGATATTAAAAAGGAAAAAAAGTTTACCCGTATTTTATAAATGAACTGTTGTTATCATATTTGGTGATAACACACCGGTTAACAACGGGGTGTTACAAGAAGCCATTAAGAGAATTCTTTTATTTCCATTAAATTTTGATTACTATTTCCTGAAGTTAGACGCATGTTTTTGGTCAGAGTCAATAGATTACAATGCGGCCAAAGATGAGATGAATTAATAATGGTATGAACTATATCCTGTGTTCTACCATGAGGAATCACAGGTAAAATCTGCCAAAAATCACCTCCTAAATCAACAACTTTTCCACCTTATGGATTATCACAGAAACTCGGATTAAAAAATCTAAGAACATCTCTAAGTGTTCTATCAAGAGCCTCAAAGCAAAATCTGTGTACCATTGGGGCCTCATCCCAAATAATTAAGCTTGTTTTTGACAACAACTCAGAAATAGTAGAATTTTGGCTTATGTTACACGTTGAATCTTCATTGATCTGAATAGGAATACGAAATCTGGAATGTGCGGTACGTCCTCTAGGCAACAGAAGAGAAGCAATTCCGCTCAAAGCAACATTTAGTACAATTTTTCCATTTGATCTAACAGATGCAGACAAAGTATTCCAAATAAATATTTTTCCTGTGCCTCCAAACCCATAAAGAAAGAAAAATCCCCCTATGCCTCGGGAAACCGCTGAAATGATCTTCTCGTAGACATCTTTCTGCTCATCAGTTAGGGAATGTAATAATCTATTTTGTATATGCAGCAATGATTCCATCATTATGCGAGGCATTGATGGGTAATCTGATAGAGATCTACCATTGCTCTGCAATACTTTGTCTATTTCAGCAAGTGTAGAATTTATTATACAATCTTCTGGAAGATATGCATCTAACAAAGAATAAAACAGAATACGAAGAAATTGAATTATTAACAAAAGAAAAAGTAAAAAAAAAAATATTAACTTCAAGTTGCGTTAGAATATATATGAAATTCAAAATGACTTATTCTATTAACGGAGTTTTTATAATGAATTAAAAAAAGAGGAGGCTAATATTTTTGAATTTAAGAAAGTATAATTAATTTTTAAAATGACAAATAAAACTCTTTCACCATTGAGATTCGAGAAACAACAATGATATACTGTAAGGAACCTAAAAAAACGTTAAATTTTTTTATAATAAATTTAATTCAATGTGAAGTAACAGATTTAAACAGTAACATCAATAATAAAAAATAATGTTTTCTTTACAAAGGTTACAATATTTTTAAGATTAACATTTATTTCAACTTAAAGTAACAACTTATTTTCAGTATCAACAATAATAACTGAAAATGTTTTAAATTTTTAATAAAAAAGAAAGGTGAAATAATTTATAAAATTTTAATTTTTTTGAACTCAAAGCAAACAGATAATAATGTCGGACTTTATACATACAGTAACATGAAAGTAAATGTCATTCTTGAAGTAATCAACATGAAAAACATATCTAACATATTGAAATTGTCGACATATGTCTTGCTGCAGTAAAACACAGGTCTTTAGAAATAATGCATGAAAATATTTATAAGCACATACTTGAACATCCGATATTTTTCCTATGTAGATATAAGATATCGTCAGAGAGGAATTTCCAAGACTTTTCCCAAACAAATTCAGGTATAGTCATTGAATTGCTAAATAAAAGAAGAACAAACAGATTACGAAGATAAGTAGCTGACCCCCATGAACTTGCCTCTTTAATAACATCGATATACTCTCTGTATCATCCAAAAGACCCAGAAAATAGCATGCATCCTTAAACGAAGGAAAAAGCACACCATTAATTGTTCTCAAATCATAATAGCTCGTATAACCTTTCTGAAAAGTAAGAAGCATCCGAAGATATGAATCTTCTCCATTATTAGCTGAGAAACGATTTATTCTACCGATTGAAAATCCTTTTTTTTTCAAGGGTGCCATTCTTGGGTATCTTATTTATAAACAAAATGGGTTGGATACTCAGCATAAGTTAGATGCCTTCCTTCTGGATATTTTTTGTTTGCTTCCATCCAAGCCTCAAAAATCGACCACCTGGACTCAGCTCTTGTCTTCACATCAGATATTGATGCATTATCCCGGAAAACAACATTCTTTGCATTAGGTAAGTGAAATGACAATCTCTGAACAGGAGGATATCTAAAATGAATATCAAAAGAAGAAATTTATTCCAAAGAAAGGAAAAAAAAATCATAATTCAATTCAAATAAGTGAAAAAAATCACACATTCATATATTTGAAATTCACTACCTGCAATCATAAAACATTTGAATTTCATCATTTTTTCGAGATGCGTCAAGAGTTGGATCTGAATGTTTTATAACAGCTGTCACGCGATCATTTCCTTTATGGATGTATTTAAAAAGATATTTAATAGCACTGCTCTGACAGGTGTATTCAACATTTATATGAGCTTGATATTTTAAAAGAAGGTTTGCATTGTAAAGCACAACAGAACGATTATCTAGCTCTACACCGTTCCTAATAACAAATCTCCCATTATTTCTTCTTTTATAATGAGGGAATCCATCATCGTCAATAATTGTACGGGAGCTGAATTTTTTGGGAAATTTCTTTGAACACTTTCCCTCTTTCATGCAAGGAGACTTGTAATTATTAGAACCACATGGACCGTGCATCATATAACTTGTTACAGCTGCAAATAATGAAGGATCAGAATCTTTATTAGGAATCTCCGCAGAAATCAATTTGTCAATATCGAGAGCACTTTCTGGCTTGTTAGAGGAATGCAAGAACAATAGAATATGAGCATGAGGCAACCCACGTTTTTGAAACTCAATTGTACAAACATCTGTTAATTTCAAGCAACACAAACGACAATAATTTGTATTAAAAAACGTAAAAAAAAATAAAAAAAATAAAAAACATACGTACATGTAAAATTAGGAAATATAAAGATATGGTTTTGATTTTAATAAAAAATGCAAAAAAGTTATTCCAAAATAATAACAAATAAAAAAAATACGTACATGCATTAATTTTGCCAAGAATATGTCTGTTTCTTAAATCCTGTAACAACTGGTCCAATTTGAACTTGAATACTCTGCAAAGAATATCTGGACGATCTTCAGCGTTCAGCGTTCTAGCCTTAAGAAACCGTGAAATTTCTGGCCACTTAGGATTGCAGGTAATTGTTATGAAAAGATGAGGATATCTAGCCCAACGGCAAATTGCAAATGCATCCTTACAATTTTTTGCCATATGTCTTGGGCCGCCCGTGAAAGAAGAAGGTATAATAATACGCCTGCCTGTTTTGACCGCTGTATCTTCTCCTCTGTCAAACGCGTATACTACATTTTCGTACAAATCAGCTCTGAGATTAGCCTGATTGTAACGAATGAAATTAAGACGTTCGTGCTTAATCATTGTATAAGCATCAACCAAGAACTGCTGGAAAATTTTTCTAGATTGATGGAGAACTTGGGACTCTCCTAGTCTGATCTGAAGTCTAAATGCAAAGAATTCTCTAATGCTGATAGTTGATCTTGGGTTTGCCCTACTAGTAGAAATTGAATTACGTTCGACATCATCGCGATAACCATCTTCACCGTAAGGAAATAACAAAGGATACTGCAAACCCAAATATAATGGATGTTTAACATCAATGCGCTTTAAAACTCCATCCTGTGTCTCAACAATGATGTCCCTATCACCCATCGCGGTGTCTATATCTCCAACAATTAAAACAACTACTTCAGATGCGGAAGGAAGATTATGAAGTCTTCCATCATTGCCACGCTTTCGAATAAGCCTCAATCTCACGCCTTTGAGTTGATCTTCGTTATAACGGTCTCTAGCATAGCGAAAAGATTAGACAATATTGTTGTGTTTGTCTAACATCTCCTTCAATGATAGGACAATGTTTTGATCGAGCAAATCTTCATTATTGTTTGATCTGTAAATTGTATTAAACAATTAAATAATAGACATTATCTTAAATTCAGGAATTATAATATGATTCATAAATGAATATTTAAAAAATTACATCAACTTATATACCTTAGGAATCCCAATCTGTTTCAACTTCATTTTCAGTATCATATATATAAAGTTGAGCAAATTTTGGAGTATGAAAATCAAGGGGAAGAAGGCTGCCCATTGCATGATAAACTTGTCCTCCAACTCTAAAACAGTAAGGACCTGAACCATCATTTACTGACCCATCAACTTTTCCCCCAAAGGATTTGAAGGAGAAAAGCATGTTATACAGACGGGTATTTTGTAAAAAATGACGGCTCCTTATACTTGAATTATCATGCAGTTCAAGCAACGTTTTAGGAGCTTTTTTTAACAAAGGAAGTTTAACTTTTCCATTGGCGCAGCACATGCTAAACTCAGGAACGGTAGCCTTACGATCTTTCTTAATTCTCTCTTTGTACCACATTTGTGCTCCACAATGTTTACAAACATAAGTGGGATCACCCACATCCCAATAATCTAAACAAATGCATTATTGCAGAAAATATGATACAAATAATATCATAATAGGCAAATTAAATTTAAAAAATGAAAACAAATCACATGAAATTAATCGTGGACTCAGTTGGAGAAGAGGGTGAAAAAAATCACATGAAATATGATACAAATAAATATGATACAAATAATATCATAATAGGCAAATAATATCACATGAAATATGATACAAATAATATCATAATAGGCAAATTAAATTTAAAAAATGAAAAAAAATATACACATATGAATCATAAGTTTAAAATTTTTAAAACAAATTTTTAAAACATACGTTTAAAATAAATTTTTAAAACATACATCTAGATACCAGTTTAAAACATACGTTTAGAGGTTTTTAAATAATCTATAGCCATAATTAATTAAACATTACTTTCAACTGTTACAATGTTATCTGATACATTATGAATCTTTATTTTTTGAAAAAAATATTTGTTAATGCATAAAATTTTGTATTTTGTTTATTTTTTGAATCAAAATTAATCTAATTTATATAAAAATTCAGACACTGAAGTGGTATAAAAATAAATATTAGATTTGTTGTTTATTTTAAATAGCCAAAAAATCAGTATTATTAATAGCATATAGAAAAGAAAAAAAAGCAATTATTTAATGGAATAAGCATATTCATCATTTGTTGGGAAACAAACTTTTTGAAAAATATACCATATTTAACGCTCTTTAAAAAAAATTGGATTTAATTTTGTTGGTAACAGAACTTTAATGAGTGGTATAAAAATATATCTTTTATTTTTTGTTTAATTTAAGCAGCTAAAAATTAAGTATTATTAATACCATTTTGAAAGAAAAAAAAAGTGATTACTTAATGAAATAAGCATATTCATCATTTGTTGGGAAACCAATTTTTTGAAAAGAATACCATATCCAACGCTGATTGTTTAATTTATTCCAATAAATCGATATTTGAATTAAAAAAAATGTATTTGTTTTTGTTGGTAACAGAAGTTTAATGGTATAATTAATATTTTAAATTTGGTTATATAATTTTGTTATTTAATTTATTTATTATACAGAACCTTAAATATATACACGATGTGTATAAAATAATTAGTTGAATTTAAATCCAAAACATAATGCTCCCACAATGTGCATTCAAGTTTGTGACCTCTCTTTTTCGCAGAGGTTTTAAAAAAAATATACACATATGAATCATAAGTTTAAAATTTTTAAAACAAATTTTTAAATCATACTTTTAAAACAAATTTTTAAAACATACGTCTAGATATCAGTTTAAAACATACGTTTAGAGGTTTTTGAATAATCTATAGCCATAATTAATTAAACATTACTTTCAACTGTTACAATGTTATCTGATACATTATGAATCTTTATTTTTTGAAAAAAATATATTTGTTAATGCATAAAATTTTGTATTTTGTTTATTTTTTGAATCAAAATTAATCAAATTTATATAAAAATTAAGACACTGAAGTGGTATAAAAATAAATATTAGATTTTTTGTTTATTTTAAATAGCCAGAAAATCAGTATTATTAATAGCATTTAGAAAAGAAAAAAAAATTATTTAATAGAATAAGCATATTCATCATTTTGTTGGGAAACCAACTTTTTGAAAAAAAAATACCATATTTAACGCTCTTTAAAAAAAATTGGATTTATTTTGTTGGTAACAGAACTTTAATGAGTGGTATAAAAATAAATCTTTTATTTTTTGTTTAATTTAAGCAAAAAAAACTCAGTATTATTAATACCATTTTGAAAGAAAAAAAAAGTGATTACTTAATGAAATAAGAAAATTCATCATTTGTTGGGAAACCAATTTTTTTATAAGAATACCATATCCAACGCTGATTGTTTAATTTATTCCAATAAATCAATATTTGAATTGAAAAAAAAATGTTTTTGTTTTTGTTGGTAACATAAGTTTAATGGTATAATTAATATTTTTAATTTGGTTATATAATTTTTGTTATTTAATTTATTTATTATACAGAACCTTAAATATATACATGAGGTGTATAAAATCATTAGTTGAATTTAAATTCAAAACATAATGCTCTCACAATGTGCATTCACGTTTGTGACCTCTCTTTTTTCGCAGAGGTTTTTAAAAAAATATACACATATGAATCATACGTTTAAAATTTTTAAAACATACGTTTAAAACGAATTTTTAAAACATACGTCTAGATATCAGTTAAAAACATACATTTAGATATCAGTTTAAAACATACGTTTAGAGGTTTTTGAATAATATATAGCCATAATTAATTAAACATTACTTTCAACTATTACAATGTTATCTGATACATTACGAATCTTTATTTTTTGAAAAAAAATATTTGTTAATGCATAAAATTTTGTATTTTGTTTATTTTTGAATCAAAATTAATCAAATTTATATAAAAATTCAGACACTGAAGTAGTATAAAAATAAATATTTGATTTTTTGTTTATTTTAAATAGCCGAAAAATCAGTATTATTAATAGCATTTAGAAAACAAAAAAAAATTATTTAATGGAATAAGCATATTCATCATTTTGTTGGGAAACCAACTTTTTGAAAAAAAATACCATATTTAACGCTCTTTAAAAAAAATTGGATTTATTTTGTTGGTAACAGAACTTTAATGAGTGGTATTTGGTATAAAAATAAATCTTTTATTTTTTGTTTAATTTAAGCAGCTAAAAACTCAGTATTATTAATACCATTTTGAAAGAAAAAAAAAGTGATTATTTAATGAAATAAGAAAATTCATCATTTGTTGGGAAACCAATTTTTTTATAAGAATACCATATCCAACGCTGATTGTTTAATTTATTCCAATAAATCAATATTTGAATTGAAAAAAAAATGTTTTTGTTTTTGTTGATAACATAAGTTTAATGGTATAATTAATATTTTTAATTTGGTTATATAATTTTTGTTATTTAATTTATTTATTATACAGAACCTTAAATATATACATGAGGTGTATAAAATCATTAGTTGAATTTAAATTCAAAACATAATGCTCTCACAATGTGCATTCACGTTTGTGACCTCTCTTTTTTTCGTAGAGGTTTTTAAAAAAATATACACATATGAATCATAAGTTTAAAATTTTTAAAACATACGTTTAAAACGAATTTTTAAAACATACGTACGTCTAGATATCAGTTAAAAACATACATTTAGATATCAGTTTAAAACATACGTTTAGAGGTTTTTGAATAATATATAGCCATAATTAATTAAACATTACTTTCAACTGTTACAATGTTATCTAATACATTATGAATCTTTATTTTTTGAAAAAAAATATTTGTTAATACATAAAATTTTGTATTTTGTTTATTTTTTGAATCAAAATTAATCAAATTTATATAAATATTCAGACACTGAAGTGGTATAAAAATAAATATTAGATTTTTTGTTTATTTTAAATAGCCAAAAAATCAGTATTATTAATAGCATTTAGAAAAGAAAAAAAAGCAATTTTTTAATGGAATAATCATATTCATCATTTGTTGGGAAATAAAATTTTTGAAAAAAATACCATATTTAACACTCTTTAAAAAAAATTGGATTTGATTTTGTTGGTAATAGAACTTTAATGAGTGGTATAAAAATATATCTTTTATTTTTTGTTTAATTTAAGCAGCTAAAAATTAAGTATTATTAATACCATTTTGAAAGAAAAAAAAAGTGATTACTTAATGAAATAAGCATATTCATCATTTGTTGGGAAACCAATTTTTTGAAAAGAATACCATATCCAACGCTGATTGTTTAATTTATTCCAATAAATCGATATTTGAATTGAAATAAAATGTATTTATTTTTGTTGGTAACAGAAGTTTAATGGTATAATTAATATTTTAAATTTGGTTATATAATTTTGTTATTTAATTTATTTATTATACAGAACCTTAAATATATACACGATGTGTATAAAATAATTAGTTGAATTTAAATCCAAAACATAATGCTCCCACAATGTGCATTCAAGTTTGTGACCTCTCTTTTTTCGGAGAGGTTTTTTAAAAAAATACACATATGAATCATAAGTTTAAAATTTTTAAAACAAATTTTTAAATCATACTTTTAAAACAAATTTTTAAAACATACGTCTAGATATCAGTTTAAAACATACGTTTAGAGATTTTTGAATAATCTATAGCTATAATTAATTAAACATTACTTTCAACTATTACAATGTTATCTCATACATTATGAATCTTTATTTTTTGAAAAAAATATTTGTTAATGCATAAAATTTTGTATTTCGTTTATTTTTTTAATCAAAATTAATCAAATTTATATAAAAATTCAGACACTGAAGTGGTATAAAAATAAATATTAGATTTTTTGTTTATTTTAAATAGCCAGAAAATCAGTATTATTAATAGCATTTAGAAAAGAAAAGAAAATTATTTAATGGAATAAGCATATTCATCATTTGTTGGGAAACCAACTTTTTGAAAAAAAATACCATATTTAACGCTCTTTAAAAAAAATTGGATTTATTTTGTTGGTAACAGAACTTTAATGAGTGGTATAAAAATAAATCTTTTATTTTTTGTTTAATTTAAGCAGCTAAAAACTCAGTATTATTAATACCATTTTGAAAAAAAAAAAAGTGATTACTTAATGAAATAAGAAAATTCATCATTTGTTGGGAAACCAATTTTTTTATAAGAATACCATATCCAACGCTGATTGTTTAATTTATTCCAATAAATCAATATTTGAATTGAAAAAAAAATGTTTTTGTTTTTGTTGGTAACATAAGTTTAATGGTATAATTAATATTTTTAATTTGGTTATATAATTTTTGTTATTTAATTTATTTATTATACAGAACCTTAAATATATACATGAGGTGTATAAAATCATTAGTTGAATTTAAATTCAAAACATAATGCTCTCACAATGTGCATTCACGTTTGTGACCTCTCTTTTTTCGCAGAGGTTTTTAAAAAAATATACACATATGAATCATAAGTTTAAAATTTTTAAAACATACGTTTAAAACGAATTTTTAAAACATACGTCTAGATATCAGTTAAAAACATACATTTAGATATCAGTTTAAAACATACGTTTAGAGGTTTTTGAATAATATATAGCCATAATTAATTAAACATTACTTTCAACTGTTACAATGTTATCTGATACATTATGAATCTTTATTTTTTGAAAAAAAAATATTTGTTAATGCATAAAATTTTGTATTTTGTTTATTTTTTGAATCAAAATTAATCAAATTTATATAAAAATTCAGACACTGAAGTAGTATAAAAATAAATATTAGATTTTTTGTTTATTTTAAATAGCCAGAAAATCAGTATTATTAATAGCATTTAGAAAAGAAAAAAAAATTATTTAATGGAATAAGCATATTCATCATTTTGTTGGGAAACCAACTTTTTGAAAAAAAATACCATATTTAACGCTCTTTAAAAAAAATTGGATTTATTTTGTTGGTAACAGAACTTTAATGAGTGGTATAAAAATAAATCTTTTATTTTTTGTTTAATTTAAGCAGCTAAAAACTCAGTATTATTAATACCATTTTGAAAGAAAGAAAAAAAGTGATTACTTAATGAAATAAGAAAATTCATCATTTGTTGGGAAACCAATATTTTTATAAGAATACCATACCATATCCAACGCGGTTTAATTTATTCCAATAAATCGATATTTATTAAAAAAAATGTATTTGTTTTTGTTGGTAACGGGAAATTTTAATGGTATAATTAATATTTTAAAATATATTTTGTTAAAAAATAAAAAAATATATACACGATGTGTATAAAAAATTAAATTCTCCAAAACATAACACATGTGCATAAGTTTGTGACCTTCTTTTTCGCCATAAAATCGTGCTTACGCTGATTGTTTAATTTATTCCAATAAATCAATATTTGAATTGAAAAAAAAATGTTTTTGTTTTTGTTGGTAACATAAGTTTAATGGTATAATTAATATTTTTAATTTGGTTATATAATTTTTGTTATTTAATTTATTTATTATACAGAACCTTAAATATATACATGAGGTGTATAAAATCATTAGTTGAATTTAAATTCAAAACATAATGCTCTCACAATGTGCATTCACGTTTGTGACCTCTCTTTTTTCGTAGAGGTTTTTAAAAAAATATACACATATGAATCATAAGTTTAAAATTTTTAAAACATACGTTTAAAACGAATTTTTAAAACATACGTCTAGATATCAGTTAAAAACATACATTTAGATATCAGTTTAAAACATACGTTTAGAGGTTTTTGAATAATATATAGCCATAATTAATTAAACATTACTTTCAACTGTTACAATGTTATCTAATACATTATGAATCTTTATTTTTTGAAAAAAAATATTTGTTAATACATAAAATTTTGTATTTTGTTTATTTTTTGAATCAAAATTAATCAAATTTATATAAATATTCAGACACTGAAGTGGTATAAAAATAAATATTAGATTTTTTGTTTATTTTAAATAGCCAAAAAATCAGTATTATTAATAGCATTTAGAAAAGAAAAAAAAGCAATTTTTTAATGGAATAATCATATTCATCATTTGTTGGAAACCAAATTTTTGAAAAAAAATACCATATTTAACGCTCTTTAAAAAAAATTGGATTTGATTTTGTTGGTAATAGAACTTTAATGAGTGGTATAAAAATATATCTTTTATTTTTTGTTTAATTTAAGCAGCTAAAAATTCAGTATTATTAATACCATTTTGAAAAAAAAAAGTGATTACTTAATGAAATAAGCATATTCATCATTTGTTGGGAAACCAATTTTTTGAAAAAAAAATACCATATCCAACGATGATTATTTAATTTATTCCAATAAATCGATATTTGAATTTAAAAAAATGTATTTGTTTTTGTTGGTAACAGAAGTTTAATGGTATAATTAATATTTTAAATTTGGTTATATAATTTTGTTATTTAATTTATTTATTATACAGAACCTTAAATATATACACGAGGTGTATAAAATCATTAGTTGAATTTAAATCCAAAACATAATGCTCCCACAATGTGCATTCAAGTTTGTGACCTCTTTTTTTTTCAAAGAGGTTTTTTTTAAAAATACACATATGAATCAAAAGTTTAAAATTTTTAAAACAAATTTTTAAATCATACTTTTAAAACAAATTTTTAAAACATACGTCTAGATATCAGTTTAAAACATACATTTAGATATCAGTTTAAAACATACGTTTAGAGGTTTTTGAATAATCTATAGCCATAATTAATTAAACATTACTTTCAACTGTTACAATGTTATCTGATACATTATGAATCTTTATTTTTTGAAAAAAATATTTGTTAATGCATAAAATTTTGTATTTTGTTTATTTTTTGAATCAAAATTAATCAAATTTATATAAAAATCCAGACACTGAAGTGGTATAAAAATAAATATTAGATTTCTTGTTTATTTTAAACACCAAAAAATCAGTATTATTAATAGCATTTAGAAAAGAAAAAAAAAAGCAATTATTTAATGGAATAAGCATATTCATCATTTGTTGGGAAACCAACTTTTTGAAAAAAAATAGCATATTTAAAGCTCTTTAAAAAAAATTGGATTTAATTTTGTTGGTAACAGAACTTTAATGAGTGGTATAAAAATAAATCTTTTATTTTTTGTTTAATTTCAGCAGCTAAAAATTCAGTATTATTAATACCATTTTGAAAGAAAAAAAAGTTATTACTTAATGAAATAAGCATATTCATCATTTGTTGGGAAACCAATTTTTTTAAGAAAATATCATATCCAACGCCGATTGTTTAATTTATTCCAATAAATCGATATTTGAATTGAAAAAAAATGTATTTGTTTTTGTTGGTAACAGAAGTTTAATGGTATAATTAATATTTTTAATTTGGTTATATAACTTTTTTATTTAATTTATTTAATATACAGAACTTTAAATATATACATGAGGTGTATAAAATCATTAGTTAAATTTAAATTCAAAACAAAATGCTCTCACAATGTGCATTCAAGTTTGTGACCTTTTTTTTCGCAAAGGTTTTTTTAAAAAATATACACATATGAATCATACATTTAAAATTTTTAAAACAAATTTTTAAATCATACGTTTAAAACAAATTTTTAAAACATACATTTTAAAAGATACGACTAGATATCAGTTTAAAACATACGTCTAGATATTAGTTTAAAACATATGTTTAGAGGTTTTTGAATAATCTATATCCATAATTAATTAAACATTACTTTCAACTGTTACAATGTTATCTAATACATTATGAATCTTTATTTTTTGAAAAAAATATTTGTTAATGCTTAAAATTTTGTATTTTGTTTATTTTTTGAATCAAAATTAATCAAATTTATATAAAAATTCAGACACTAAAGTTGTATAAAAATAAATATTAGATTTTTTGTTTATTTTAAATAGCCAAAAAATCAATATTATTAAAAACATTTAGAAAAGAAAAAAAATTATTTAATGGAATAAGCATATTCATCATTTGTTGGGAAACCAACTTTTTGATAAAATACCATATTTAACGCTCTTTGAAAAAATGGATTTAACTTTGTTGGTAACAGAAATTTAATGAGTGGTATAAAAATAAATCTTTTATTTTTTGTTTAATTTAAACAGCTAGAAATTCAGTATTATTAATACCATTTTGAAAAAAAGAAAGTTATTACTTAATGAAATAAGCATATTTATCATTTGTTGGGAAACCAATTTTTTGAAAAAAATACCATATCCAACGCTGATTGTTTAATTTATTCTAATAAATCGATATTTGAATTGAAAAAAAATGTATTTGTTTTTGTTGGTAACAGAAGTTTAATGGTATAATTAATATTTTTAATTTGGTTATATAATTTTGTTATTTAATTTATTTATTATACATAACCTTAAATATATACATGAGGTGTATAAAATCATTAGTTGAATTTAAATTCAAAAATGTATTTATACAATATTACAATGAGGAATGCTTTTCTACAATAAAAGGCCATATAACGATAAGTCACAAATGCAGCGTTCATGAAGCTTCATTTGTTGTGAAAACTCATGAGTAATTAGGGTGAATTTCTAAACACACGTAATAAAATATATTAATATGCATACGGAAACTGTTATCAGAGAAATATTAGCCAAAAAAATAGGATTAAACAATTCAAGATATTTCATCCTATATAAGATGTTCAACAAAATATGAAAGGCATACATCAAGATTAAATCGTCCAAGATGAAAAAAACCAAACAGCCAAATAAATTAAAAGACAAAACATAACAATGATAATAACACCAGCAAAGTCTAAAGCCAAATACAAAAGACTTGTTCGAAAATAATCTGTCCAAAAATGAAATTTGCCCCTTTCGAAAAATGACTTCATTCATCTACCAAGTTGTCTTCATTCGCTGCATCAAAACTTACACAATAACAAAAAAAAGATGGTAACATATCAGTAAAGTGCATTACAAAAATTATTATACAGTGAAAAATTTCTCCAATTTAATTTTTTTAATTGTATTATAAATTCCTTTCAGTGATGCATGAATGTTTTGAGCCCTTAAAGAACCCTTACTCTAACAGAGATCTCATGGATGACGTTATATTCGGTAGAAGGTCGGAAATTCTTATCCTTCAATTCATGTTCATAATATATTTTTAGAATTCTTATCATATTGTGTTTGTGTCACACTCATTATTCATGCTTAAAACCTCTTGTCTTCATAATTTAAATGATGCTTGGAGTATTGTTTGAAGAGTAAAGCAAGGGATTTTGGTAATTTATTTGAAAGATGGTTCTAGTGGGGAAATTATTTGTCTTCCTGTGCTCATTTGTTTTCAATGTCAAAGGATTTTTCCCTTGGGATTGGTAATCTTGATAGGTGATTCATAGATATGGGGATTTGTTACATTTAAAATGAAAAGATCATGTGCAATCTTCACTCATTTAACATTCATACCAATTACTAACGAATTTGTTTACAAGTATAAATTATCATATGTGATCGTAATACCTTTCTCTAAGTTCTGTTGCATTATCGGTATATTCTCTTAGCCAATGCCTGATATTTATACTTTGGAACTTTGTAGGTCGGAGCTTAATCGATCAAATTTCCAGGGTTTCTATGTTGTAATTATGGAGAGAAATGAAGAAATTGTTAGTGTGGCAACTGTTAGGTGAGTATAGGATATGCTATTAATAAGTATCTAGTAGATCATGTAATTGCATTTCCTATTTTAGTTGCAGTTTTTTATACCTAGACATTTCATGATATACTGACTTGCCATTTCATTCTCTAGGATATTTGGACGAAAGGTAGCAGAAGTACCTCTCGTAGCTACCAGATTTATGTATCGCGGACTTGGAATGTGTCGCATTTTAATGGATGAGCTTGAAAAGGTAATATAAAAAGAACACAAATTTATGTATGAACACATTGATTTCTTGAAAAATTAAATATATATATATATATATATATATATATATATATATATTTCCTACTTCATTAATTCTATCATATATAATGCAATTTTCTTTTTGGGCAATCACTTAACTGCTTAGCACCCTCCTTCATAAAGCATGGTAGGACTAAAGTAGTGAACGATTTTTCCTTTTTGAGTTATAAGAACACTCCAATCTCTATTAAGAATTTAGGTTTGATCACTATGCATATAATCGTTTTAACTTCGTCCATGTTGTATATCATCATTATAGAATTGTGAGATTGCCATACCATATAGTCACTGAAGTTGAAAATGTTTGTATTCAGTTCTGATATAGAACTTGTCTGCTATGTATTGAAATTGATTACAATCTCAAATTTTACTTTATTAAAACAATCCACAGTTCCAGTAATTTCTTTAGTATCGTTTTCTGACTTGAATTTTTCTTTCATCAGAAACTCATGCGACTAGGAGTGGAGAGGATAGTTTTGCCTGCTGTTCCTAATATGCTTGAAACATGGACCAAATCTTTTAAGTTCGTGAAGATGACAAGTTTTGAGAGATCACAGTTTTTGGATTACGCTTTCCTAGATTTTCCAGGAACTGTCATGTGTCAGAAGCTGTTGACAACTCTTCCATCCCAGATTTGACTTTAACAAGAGCTTTGTAAGTTTTTTTTTGCAAAGGATATAAGTAAACAACAGTTTCCCTCACTAGCTGGATTACAACTTTAATGTTTCATATTGCAGATAGCCATCCAGATCTATGCGGTTATTTCTCTGTCAGTGTAGAATTGGTTCTGACAAGTCCAGTACCCAATATAAAGTTAACCAATAAGAAGAGATTCACAAGAGTGGAATGATGGATATGCAAGCTGGATATACAATAAAATAAATCTGATAACACACATGGTAATAATAACTTCTCCACCAAAGCCTCATTTTGAGCTAATTTTCTGCATGAGAAGTGAAGCCACTTCTCCATATTGTTGAGGATATTCTTAGACGTTCTGTCTCGGTTGTATGATGTATTTTTTGCACCTTGTCCACACTCCCAGCTGTATTTCCTGGATTGGTTTTGTATAGCATCCACTTTTGACAACTTGACCCAGAAATGATTCTCTTCATTAATAAGGTTGTATAATTGTGAGTCTGGGACCATTATTTATTATCTTAACAAACAAACATGTTTAGAAATCATAAGAGAAGGTTCAGTGCAATGGCCATTTTATTTATTCAACAATGATAGTTTACAGATATACTCTACAATAAATTTGTCTTTCACTCAGAAAATTGCACCTTAAGCTAATCTTTTTATGCTAACCATTTATTGGTAATAAATTGGTGTGTGTTTTCAATAAGGGGATCGGACTATAGTGTTTATCTAGGACTTAAAATGAAGGGAATAGAAAAAGTGATAGAAAGTTACATCATTACAAATTTTATTCAGTACCTGCAGATAATTAAAAGTAAAGAAGAACGGAATAAAATGGAGGCATATTATTCAACCAAAATTCGAGTTCATGATAATGCACCACTCTTGCTCACACAAAATGTTTTAATCATAAGAAAATTAAAAAAGTCTAAAAGAAATTCTAAAATCTGCAAAATAACATCATAATAAAGGTCCCAAAAGAAGCCTCCAATCCATTGGCATGGAAAAGCTAAATGACCATTGCTTTTGCTACCATCATGACCGATTTTTTTCCTGATTCGTAACTGAACAAGCTCCTCCGTGTAGAAGTTACTAGAAGCTTCGCCGCCTTAGGAAGTGGGAGAAGAGACATGAATGAGAACATTATTGTTTGTGTCTTCTTCAGTAATGGCATGGCAGTCCTCCAACAAGTTGTAAGCTTTATTGCCTCCCTTGTAACTAAGTAACTAACTTGTAAGGGTACTTTCGTCCTCCAAAACACAAAAATCTGAGGTTTTTCCATCTAATATAGAAGGAAGATCAAGTCGAATTGGAATGAATGCTACAGAGGAAGAAGGAACTTGTAATCTGTAAGGGAGTGAAATAAATGGCGTTCCAGTCCTGCTTATTCTAATTCTAATTTTAGAGAAAGAGAGAGTTAAAAAAAGCCATCAGAAGCATAGGGATTTTTGGCCAATCAAGAAGCATCGCCCAGATCTGTGTTTTCTATTCCTCTTGATCACCACCGTTCCCTTCCCAAGCCCAACATGCCATCCAGTCCGTCCATCACCAAATCCTAATCTCATGTGTGTATATGGTGGAAAAAAAAACACAAAAAGTCACAAGGTTATCCATTTATCTACTACTAACAGGTCTATATGCATCACATTCTCGTAGTGTTTCTACTTCTAATAGTGTTTTTACACGTGATCCTTTCGTTTATATATGTATGCAATACGTGTTCATCGTACATAATCTTTTATTGCAGATATGTGACTCACATAATTCCGATAAATTATCGTAATTAAAATGATATAAATTATATCTGAAATTAAGTGGAAATAATTATTAAGAAGTCCATTCCTTAATTTCATGTTCGATACTTCTCGATATTTTGCGATATCCGACACGGCAAAACATAGTGTAGAGACTCAAAAAAAAAATAATAATAATGTTGTGTTACGTTTTTAATTACAAATATTAGATTCGTTGGATTACGATTACCAATTTATTGAATTTAATATAAATATTTAGGATTTTTTTTTTTTTTGAAAAAATTGATTGATGTTATAAGATTATCTTCATTTTTTTTTAATTATTGAATATGAAATATAATATACACTGCATAAATTAAAAATATTATTTAATATCAAAACGTGCCCTGATATATCAAAATCTAATCCTCTATAGAATTATCAGTGAAACATAGAAGAAAAATTCCAACATTTCATTTAATTAATAATGTAGACCGCATTGAAAACACCTACTAGCGAAACAAACGTTGGAAAGGGCAAAGTGAAAAGATATAACCTTTCTTAATCTATTGATATTGAGTAGATCGTAGTATAAAGCATGATGAGTGCATAAAAGGTTTATGTTTTTTCACCTTAAACGAAAAGTTTTGTTTAAAATCATGCTTTGCTATCTTCCAACGTGATAAAGATTACACGTTTTTAACTTTCAACAAGCAGGCAAAGTACCTCGGATAATCGCTTTGTGCAATTGTAATTGGTAGGTTTCAGGGAGAATAAATTATTGGAATTGGCTTTTTAGTTGAAAAAGTCAACAACGAGACTATATTTTAAACAATTTGAATATAACCAATGATGTTAACCGCAAACCTAACAAATACATCACTCAAGAGTTTAAGAGAGACACGAGAAGATGCAAGAATTTACATAGATATGAAACATGAAGCCTGTTTAGTGTCTTTATATGCATCACATATGTATAACCTACCAGAGGTAAAACCAAGTATGTGACAGTTCTCCCAGCAATATATGCCAGAAGCTGGTAGCTTAAAAAGTTACATTGTAAATAAAGAAAACTATTGAGCATTGTATATTCACTATATTGGTCACAACATCTTACGTGTACAAAGCTTTAAGAAAAAATTTAGATTCGAATACCAATCCATTGACACCATATAAACAAAATATAAGGCACCCTTCTGGCTTGATTATCTGGTAAATTTCAGCAATATTGTTAAACGACATGCTAAAGCCTTTCTCCTTGTGTATTATGCATGTTAAAGTAAAACAGACATCATTCTCATGTTATAGAGCTAGTTGAATTCTTAATCCGTGCAAGTAGTTCAGCCAGATAATAGCGGTCAGTTTCAGCCATTAAAAGAATCTAGAGAAATACATTGAATTCAACAACAATCTAGTTATAAGCATTAGCTGATATTCATGACTCTTTATGCTATTCAAGTCTGGGACAGACACCTATAGAGGACTTTTTCAGCTAATGGGAGCATGCAAAGACTTTGAATACATCAAATAAAATTTATTAAAAGAAATATGGATACTGTAGATAATCAAGAGATGCCCCTACAAATAAAATATTTGCAAGAGCAGAGGAAAGTTTAAAAAGCAAGGAAACAATGAGGGAGAAGGAAAAAGCGGAGAAGCAAAGGCAACAGTCTGGATTCCCAATAGAATTATTGTTAACTTTATCAAGCTCATAAAATCTTCGTACATACTTATCATGACAAAGAATATTAAAAGAGGAAAAAAAATATTAAGGCTAAGGAATAAATTTTAAAATTAAAAGCAAATTGAACAGACATGGGAGACTAAATTATAGATGGATGCAATAATAAAGAAACAGTAGATAACTGAAAGCATTCACCACTAACAATCCTCAGTTAGTCATCAGAATCGAATAAATTCCTGATGCTACTCTAATCACAAGATTACTAAAGTGAAACCCCAAGTCTATGCTCAAGCTAATGCTAGATCCCATCATTGAAATTACTAAAAGCCCTTTTAGAATAAATCTCCACCTTCATGGTACGCAATTTAATAGGACCACAGTACTAATATCTATAAAAGCTTTAAATTTTGAAGGTTTAGTACCAGGTTAAGATGGTGAACACGTGTCAGGACTTTCAATTCAGCAAGAAATTCTTTCGATGCTTGCATATCCATCTTCTTGATTGCAGCTTTCTGCAGAGGCGAGATTATTGGTCTATATAATGAGAATATGGATACTGAAAAGAACAAGATGGAATGGCTCTAGAACAAACACACTCCTATCCATCATTACAGCATTATCAAGAATTATGTGAAGTGACAATAAAGGTTTGTTCAACAACTGAAGTGCATTCTGCTGTAATTAAAAGCACAGGACATACATAGTAAATATTATGAAATAATCTCAACTTTTAAGCAAGCACAGATAATCTTTCTTAGTAGAACAGAGAAAACAAAAGGATAACTATGGATCAAACTGTTTCTATATTGCCTTTCATTTCCTCACGTTCACTTTGGTTGTTCAAGTCCATACATCATTGTAAAACCATTTTGAAGCAGCTCTCAATCCTTTCTTTCAAGCATTTTCTAGCTTGGATTCGACAATAATGCATCTCAAGCATAACCATATAATGATGTCAACATATTGACATTTAGAAGGATGACATTCTTTTAGCTCATTCATCTTCAGTCCCAATACAGCAAGAAATTTTTTGAGTAAAGCCTCTTTTAGGTCCCTAACAAAAAACACGGTTCCCATTTTCTTCCTTTACAAAAAAAAAATATCCATATTAGTCCTTTTTTAGGGACTAAATTGGGCCTTCGTTGAATTTCTGAGGAACCACATTTTCAAAGAACTGGAATTGTAGAGGGACCAAAAGTTGACTTTTTATTTGTAAGAGACGAAAGTGGGGACCGTATATTTTGTCAGGGACCCAAAGGGGTTTTACTCAAAATTTTATTTATCCCAATTTTGATTATCATGATTCATGAATTTATCAAGGTTTGAAGTCTCTTCTTTTAATTTTTTTTTTTTTTTTAGACTGCATAATAGTTTTCTTATATATGATAGAGTGGCATATAGTATACATATAGTTAAACTATTCTTCTATTTCGACACATCTTCATTCAACAGACAATTAGTCAAATGCAAAACCTCCGACAAATCGACAACAATAAACTCCTTAAAAAAATAATAGAGTGAAACTTTTGTTTAGAAATGCTTCTAATAATAGACAATGATAAATGTGATTACTAACCTCTCCCCTCAACTCTGCATAGTAGACAGTGCCAAAACCACCTTTACCAATTCTCTTAGCCATACTAAAGTTATCTGTGGCCATTGCTAATTCATCTAATGAGAACTCCACTGATTTGTCCACTGTTACGCCTGTGATGGCAGCAGGACCACCAGGTCCTGAAGTTTCATTTGCAGCACCCTGAGAATTTTCATCTGAAAAATGAAGCACCAAATAATGAAATTCAGTTTAACATTTTAGAATGTGTAAAATCTAGAGGCACTGAATGTTAGGCAGTGTTCTGACAAGAGAAAAAAATAAGAGTACCAGAGATGAGATTGTTGTAGTGAATGATTGGAACAAGAAAAGATGAGACTAGGAACAAGTGTTGGGAGAAAGAAAGTCAGAGTGGAACCTCTTGAGAAGATGATATACACTCGCTAAACGTGGTTTTCATGTGAGGAGAAGATTGATCTAAATGGATTAAAGAAAACTTGGCTCCAGTGATAAAAGTGGTAGAGGAGGATCAAAGAAAACTTTAGGTGAATCATTAAACAAGATTGATGCAAATGGATTTTCTAAAAAATTGGCAATTGACAAAGCATAATGGCGTCATTTGATTCATGTAGCCGACTCCACCTAGTGGGATAAGGCTTGGTTGCTGTTATTGGTGGTGGTGTGCAAGAGCAAGAGGATCGCAGTATTTGTTTAGAAATTCAAAAGGAAACCATTTAGAACAAGAATAGCACACAACTTATTTATATGGATGCACAAAAGCTCATTAAATGGAATCAGAAACCTAGATTCTTTCATAGTCTATGACCTTTCTGTATGTCATACACTATTTTCTAGTAACAAAATCAACAACACTGATGCCAACAGAAATTTAAGAACAAGAATGTTCTATGTAAGTGATATTGGTGACAGCATCAAACAGTTAATTTTTTTCACTTGGATTTTAATTAGAATTGGGATATGTAACCTACAAGAACTGTTAAATCCAGTATACTTATCAGCACTGTATTATTCACCCACATCAACAGGGCTTAGGTAGAGGGAAGGAGGTGATGGAAGAAATATAAGTAGAAATTATTGGAGGTTATGAGGTTGAGAGAGAAGGGTTTGGAGGTGCTTGAAGTATTACAGCAAGAGACATCAAGTTTGGAATGTTCAACAGTGTTACCTCCAGCTTAGGAAACCCTAGATATAATGCAAGCTATTGGGCTCCAGCCCATATGGACCCAAATAACCATGCTTTCACCTATTGGGCTCCAGCCCATATGGACCCAAATAACCATGCTTTCACCTATTGGGCTTATATGTGAACATATATGTCGGATTATATTATTAATATATCTAACAGAAATAACTATACCCTTCCCATCTTGAGCAAAGAGTGCTTTGGAATCTTGTGGAAGAAGATCCCCCTTCTGTAACTTCCTCTTCCTGAAATATCCGACATATATACCAACTACCAATAATAGAAGAACAACCACTACTCCAACAGCTTATCCAGCAATAGCACCACCAGCAAGACCTGCTTATATGGAAGCAAAACATGAGCTCAAAGTAGCATTATGCTTCTACTTATAGAAAACGCTGACCATGTGTTTGATATGAATATCAATCTGAAGAAACAATCATCACAACCGATTTTCTAATAAGAAAGAAAGTCAAACCTCCTGAACTGCTGAAAAAGAAGAAAAAAAAAAAGATAGTCAATGGCTTTAGCCAATTCATGGGAGACCAAAAAAATTGCAATGATATTAGCAGATTGAATCCAAAGTAGCGCAATAAAATTTACCTGGACCCCAAAAACACATAGCTACCATTTTGATCTGGAAAAAAAAAATGAAAGAAAGTAGTAAGACACATATATTGAAATTTGAAGTCCCTAGGAAAATGTTTAAAGACACAGCTCTACACATGATGTTCGTTGAAATCCATATGCTTGTTTGAATCTTAACTACTATGTAAGCAACATCGAGCAGAAATAGTAACTATTTTAGTACTAGATACTTCATTCAAGTTTGTCAGACGAAATCAAAGTTACAAACCTTAGTTAAATAGGAAGTTAGAAGACTTATGAGTTTATTTCAACTTCCAAGGACAAGTAAAACAAAAGAATAGTGGTGAATCATAATTAGAAACCATTTGCTCTAAGTTTAAACAAGCAGCAGCACATCATTATCAAATCCTTCAACATTATTTAGTCACAATACAATTACATAACCAGGACATAATATATTAAACCATCCAAATGAGCACACAGACAATTTCCACATTCAAATCCTTGAAAAAGCACAAACTTAAAACCAAACTAACAACACCCTTTAACATACATCAAAAACTAATTCAATGACCAAGAATATAACACCATGAATGAATTCATAGCAGAACATCAAAATCAACTTAATCCCAAACTAGTTAGGGTCTAAAACTAGATGAACCCAAATAAAAAGTAAGAACAGATACATCATAACACGAAAACCATCATAGCAAAATCAGCAAAAGTAACTACCTTTGCCCGGAATATAAACCAGGCCACTCCCTTGGTTGAAATTAACACCAGGATTGTACCTCTGCAACAACCCCGAATCAAGATCCACAGAACTTGCCACAGTCCCCAAAGTCTCCCCAGGCCTAAGAGGGTATGTGATGAACAACCCATAATTTGAGACATCACTATCACCACAAGAACAGTTAATGGTAACATTAAGCGTTCCAGTGTCAGGAATGTTATTGGATGGATAGGTATTGAACTTCATCAACCAATTAACATTGGTTAGGTTGGCATAATTGGTAGCAGCAACTTTCTCATAAGTGTCCCCTTTCTCAACAGCATACTGAAACGTGTGACCAAGAAACTCACCATTGATGCAATCACATGGGAATGGAGCGTTGACCCTTATGTCTGCTTGAACACTGTCTTTGTTTGGTATTGTAGCTTTGCTGTAACTAACTATGTCATCAGGACTTTTAAGAACTTGGGATGCCAAAATCCCTGAAATATATGTGAGGTTTGTGCCTCTCAATATGTAGTAGGACCCTAAAGCTAGTGGACAACCCTGTGTACACTTGGATTCTGCAATAAAAGGAACTGAACCCGAAAACAAGAACAATTGCAGCACAACAAGATACCCAAATCTGGGTTCCATTGAAATGAGGAAAATGGGTGATTGAAAAGGGACAGAAAGTTGGAAACTTTTTATCTGATCTGGGTTTGTGTTTTCGGTTGTGCAGTTGAGTTGACCTGATGAATGAAAATTTGATGATATGAAAAGATAGAATTCTTAGTTGGCTTCAAATTTTTTGAAGACTATTATTATTCCTCGGTTTGAATTAGTCTGCAGCAGCTTCTTTTTTCATTTGGGTTCAACAAGGGCTTATTATAATTATTAATTAAAGCTTTACTACCAAAATTTTTTAGTATCAATTCACTATCTATCTAATCACCATTAGATCAACCTTTACTCTTTTTTCTAAAACTTTTTAGCATTCTCTCTCCTTAATTCAATGGTAATTATATAGGTAGTAAGTTAGTACTAGAAATTTTTGATAATTAGAATATCCTTCCTCTTCATTATATGCAATATCACACCAAAAAATTTCTTATACACAATATTTTATGGGACCTACATTTTTTGAAGCAAAAAAATAAGGCATGCAAAATGAATTTATGTAACATCACACAATCACTTATACTGCAACATAACATAACTCTTATAAGACCCTTAAAACTAATATAAAGTTTGGGTACATGTTTATCGTTTCAAAGGATATAAAATTATATTTTTAAATATAAAAAAATACATATTGAAAATTATTAGAAAAAAATAAGAATTTTTTTAATTTAAATTTTAAATAAAATATTAATTTTAACTAAAATAACTGTCTTTAAAATGATAAATATTGAACTTTATAATTGAGGCGTGTCAGTTTTGTTTTGTCACCTTTTGATGAGTTTTTTTTTTCTTCAAAACTGCTTTTTTTTTTCAAGAAAAAAAAAAAAGACTTCTCGTTTTTAGTTCGTTTGGATGTCTGCTTTAAAAAAATGAGAAGTCATAAAAAAAGTCAAAAATTTACTTTTTTCAGAAGCTAAAAATTTTAACTTATAAGAAAAGTAGAAGTCAAAAGCCAAATATTTTTAAAAAAAATTAAATATTTTTATAAAAATATAAATAATTTTAACTTTTATAAAAAAATACTTTTAAAATAAGAAAGTGATAAAAGTTATTTTTTTTTAAAGCTGACTCAACCGTTAATAATAAATTCCCGCTGATCTTAGATTTTTACAACTTACAAGTACTACGCAACTTGCGTAATGTGAGAAGAAAAAGGACCATTATTCTTTAAATGTTATGCAGGATCTAGGCTTTTTTAACGGACTAATATTTTTTTCTTTTAATTTCTCAAATCATCTCACTCGCTCGCTGTTAGTAAAATCAGCCAAATCTGATTTATCAGACTGGTTGAATGTTACGACTCACTCTAATGCTAGGCCCAAGAGAATTGTCAAATGCCCCGCTTACTTGGATGATTACTCTTGTTAGAGGATATGCCCAATTATATGTTCTGCTACTGTGATGGGGGAGGTGCTAGTCTAGCGTATATATTAGTGGGTAGGGGTGATAATAAGGCCAAGGGCTTTAGGCCCGGCTCGTCCGATTTTTTCATAATTATTGGACCAGACTTATACTCATGTAAAAGCCTTTTTATTTAAAAGGCCTCAGACTTCCATAGCCGAGCCCATCCTTGAAGCCTTGGATGCTGGTCCGTATACAATAAGTTTATTTATTTTTTATATTTTTATATTAATCATTTGAGACAACGAGTGCCATTTTTCATAATTACTAACAACGATGGGTAAAGAAATAAGATATATGAAGATGAAGATATAAGATGTAGAAAAAGAAAGGTTAAAAATGACAAAAAAAAAAAGATGAGGTAATTCCGTTGCTGATGCTTTGGCAACCAAAGGGAGACTATTAGACACCTGGGATCTACAGCTTTTTCTTGAAGTCCCTATGGATTGTAGAGAGTTGTTTGCTAGAGATTTGATGGGCACTACTTACCCCAGACTTTGTTTTGTTTCTAGTTCTGTTATTTTGACTTTCCCCTTTGTTCAAAAAAAAAATTAAGGAAAAGCAACGTAAAGTAAAGTAAATGTGCCGTTGTTATTTTGACTTTTTAATATAAATGTTTTTTTATTATAAAAGAAACAGCTATTATTTTCTTACAAAAAAATACATACGAGTGCATGATTAATGGGTTAAATATTGCTGCAAATTGAAATGTAAGGTTTTTGCTTTTAATAAAAAAACAGGTCACAGGCTTAAAACAGATTTTTATTTTTTGTAAATGAATCAGGCCACAGGCTAATATTATATTCGTAACAGGTAACAGGCTAAGGCCAGTCTGACACGTTTAAATATAGGTTTGGCCCGTTAAGATCAAAGTTCGGCTCGGCTCAGCCCGTTAACACCCCTATTAGTGGGTATGCTTTAGAGTAGTAATTCATGAAATTGTTAGAGGTTGTGAGTTGTATCAAAGCACATCTAGTAATGAAACGGGACATGCAATATTTAACAAATCTTCTTTCTCTTATTTTCTCTCTTCCTTCTCTAACTTCCTTAGTCTCTTCCCTCTTATTAACCAGAAATAACTTAACAATCTGGTGCCTTCACTGAACTCCTCCTCCCAACACTCATAGCCGAAAATACACACCTCGAGGACGTCTTCAATAGAGTTGATCTCTTAATACAGGAGCTCAATCAACAGTTCGAGGGTCTATAAACCCGGTTTGATGCTACTGAAGTGCTACGGGAACAACAATATCTCAACCTTTAGGAATCTCAGTCACAAATGTAGGAAGCTATCTCATGTTTACTGGCCATTCAACAACACTACTCTCCTGAACATTATGGAACATCTGCGTCAGGCATTCTAGGCGCATGTCCCAACAATACATGACCTCATTCGGGCCCAGAAACTAATAAACCTCCCCAGGTTAAACTTGATTTTCCCAAATTTTCATCAGGAGATCCACCTTCATGGATCACAATAGCAAAAAGGTATTTTTGTTCTATATAATTCCTGGACTCGAATGTTTGCTTTTAGGATCCATTCACCTGGAAGATCCAGCTACCTGTTGGTTAAATAGTTCCTCTGAAGATAATTGCTTACCTATTTAGAACACCTATCTTGTGGCCTTACAAAATCATTTTGGGCCATTTGAGTTTGATGTCCCTGCTGGTGCCTTAGTCAAGATTCAACAGACTGGATATGTTCCTGAATATCAAGCTGTTTTTGAACATCTAAAAAACAAGGTTTCTGGTGTTTCACAACATATGCTGCAAAGTAGTTTTATTTCTGGCTCAAAACCAGAGTTCGTCGTCTCGTGCTAACCCATAGACCTCGAGACTTACATGAAGCCTACACCTTTGCCAGGGTATAAAAAGACCAAATAACTAATGAAAAACGTACACGCCCATGGTTTACTTCCCTTAAACCCACTACATCTCAGATCACGACTCCAAACTTTAAAACCACCAATCCACCCCCTAAACCCTCCATACAGAAACCTATTCCTGCTATTCCTATCCACAGTTTTATCCCCATAAAAGACGTAGGCTCGCCGGGACAAAAACTTATGTTAAAATTGCAATGAGAAGTATGTCTTTGGCCACAAATGCAAAGGATGTGCTACTCTCCTTTATTTAGAGGGTATGATAGATGATTCAGAACCTCTTGACTTTACAGAGACTACGGACACCCAACATGAACTAAAGATCTCGCCAGAAATTATCTTTAATGCATTGTTTGGCATGCCATCTTCCCGCTCTTTTCGATTAAAGTGTTCTATTGCTAGCATTTCACTGCAGATTTTGGTGGATGGGGGCAGCACCCATAATTTCATCACAACATACATAGCTCATTATATCAATCTACCCTTAATTACTATCACATCCTTCAAGGTACAGGTGGGCAATTGTGATACACTTCTTTGTTCGGCTACTTGCTGAAATACCATGTTGTTGATTCAAAAACGCAGATTCATTGTTGATTTATTTGTCTTGGAATTGAAAGGGGTCGACATTGTTTTGGGAGTACAGTGGCTTGCCACCGTAGGC
>JAVKPL010007978.1:0-32396 GCA_032173675.1 Gastrolobium villosum | reverse complement strand
TTGTAATTAAATATTATAAGGGCACTTGACCATAAAAAGTTATAAAAGGATTATTTATTTGTGGAGGTGGATAATTGCCGAACCTGAAATAGAAGGAATCAAAGAACAAAATAAAAATGAAAATGAGAAAAATAGAAGTCTCGAGGGTGAAATTCCAAAACTAAGCATTATAGGGTATGTTTGGTATAGTTTTTATTTTTGGTTTGATGGGAAAGTGTGGGTGCGGCATTGTTGTATATCACGTTTGTTATAAGCTATTGAAAAAAAATACTAGACGATTTGGAAGGATAGGAAAGGTGGTTTGTGTTGATTTTTGGCGCAATAATACTGTTCCAAAATACACTCTCAGACATGGTATTTTAGATATGGATAACTAAGTGAAAAATAGTGTAATGAAAAATGTTTCACAATAATACTGTTGCAAAAATTTTCCCGGTAATATTTCGATAAACCAAACATCTTTTCTTAAACTTTTCTATCAAATTTACTTTCCTACTATTTCTCTAGTAAATATTTCCCTTGTAAAAAAAACTTTCGCTTCTACCAATCTGATACCTATATATTTTGGAATTTAATTTATGTGCAGTTAATATAAAGAGTGTGGATATTCTAACTACCAAAAATTCTTACTACCCATCACATCACCATTGGATCATTGAGAGAGAATGTTAAAAAGTTTTTGGAGAGAGAGAAAATGTTAATCTAATGGTGACTAGGGAAAAATTTACTATGGTCCGGGACCTTTGTGGTCCTTCCTATAGACATTCGACACCTGTATTAAATATTTATTTTTCTCTTTTTTCTTTTTTCTCTCTCCAATTTTTTATTTCTTTCTCTCTCTTCCGGCCCACCCCATCAAAAGTGCTCCCGGAGCACTACATTCTGGCTCGGTGATTAGATAGGTAGTAAGTTGGTAGAAGAGAATTTTAGTAGTGAGAATATCTCTCCTCTAATATAAAACATGTAAGTTGTTAAAATCATTAAATAATCAGTGAATATTATATTATGTAAACATTTTTTTTCTGTGGATGTCCATAGACAGAGTAAGATATATTGTTCATTATATTTAGTGTCTGTTTCAATCCTTTCTTTTTTTAGTTAGAAATTACTTATAAGTATAACTAAGGCCAAATAGATTTTGATAAAAGCTCTCATAATGAAAAGTTCTTCTTATTTTTTTTGGTAAAATGCTCTTTTTTTAATAATGAAGAAAAAAGTTAAAAGTTGCTAGGAGGAACTTTTTTTAAACTCTTATCTCCTTTTTTGAATTATATGCTTTTTTTTATAATGATAAGCTATAGAAATACAGATAAATGATTTTCTTGAAATATGTGCTTTAAGCTAAAAAATTTATGTATTTACCAAAAAGGTTTTAGCTTTTTTTTTAAGCTCTTTTTTTTTTTTAACTTTAGCTTATAAGTATCTTCTAACTTAAAAAATAAAAATCCAAACATGCTCTTAACAAAATTTAAATACTGTCTTATACCAACAAAAAAAATATATATTTAAATACTGTCATAAAATGCTAATGAATTTTATTAAATCACAATATTAATGCATTTCCCATTTAAGATAATCATCAGTCAAAGGCTTGGTATACCCTTCTTTCATGAAAGTATTGGCAACTCAAGGATTATGTGGGAACAGTGACCAAAGTGTTACTGTTCCACAACTTATTTCCTTAAATGCCATGCTAACAGTGTAATTTTCCAATATACCACGCGGGCAAGTTTGCTACAGTGCCCAACGAACTTGGTTGCCAATGATTTCGTTACACGTGGCACATTTTGGCAGGAAAAGTTGACTGTCACGTGTCCAAATTTGCTACGACTCAGTGTTATTAAACCCGACCCGGGCATCGACCCGGTCCGGGTATTGGGTTACTGGGTTAGTGGTCGGACCGATTGACCCGGATACATATAGATATATTTAAAAAATATATAGATATGAACATATAAATTCAATTATATTTTCATATCTAAAATGAATTAAATAAGATTCACTAAATAAGCTCAAAAAAGCATGAAACATAAATAAATAAAAATGCACGTTATTACTAACGTCAATTTGAATTGCTACTCAGAATCCCATAAACATACCTCTCAATGATATTGAACTCATATTTTTTAAAGTCAAATACATCAAAATATCATGTCACATTCTCTTAATTTATTATTCCGCAAATTGCTTCAGTATTGGAAATTAAAATTTGAGGTCATTGTAGAAAAGTATACTATCAAATAAAATTATAAAAAGCTTTTACAATGAGATCTACATTTTTTCTGATAAGATGAAATAATTTT
Organism: Gastrolobium villosum; assembly: GCA_032173675.1. Taxonomy (NCBI): domain Eukaryota; kingdom Viridiplantae; phylum Streptophyta; class Magnoliopsida; order Fabales; family Fabaceae; genus Gastrolobium; species Gastrolobium villosum. The sequence continues at coordinate 30,093 of JAVKPL010007978.1, read as the reverse complement.
GGTTTTTTTTTTAAATGCATGACCCGACTGGGTCAACGGGTCACCGGGTTTGGCCGGGTTTGACCGGGTCAATGCATGACCGGTCCAATGCTTGACCTGACCCGGTCAAATGACCGGGTTCTGGGTCGACCCGGCCGGGTCGGGTTTTACAACAGTGCTATGACTCGTAGCGAACTTGGTAGACAATAATTTCGTGACACGTGGCACACTTTTGCAAAAAAAGCTGACTGGACGAAGTTCGCTACCAGGGGTAGCGAACTTGGCGTGATAGGTGGCACAATCTCATTGCCCGATCAGAATTAATGTTCAATCACAATAAAAAAACAAAAAAAGAAGGAAAATGACAATTGTGATTAATGTATTAATCACAATTAATGTACCAATCACCAATCACAATTAATATATCAATCACAATTCACAATTAATTTTGATCACTATAACACCTCAGAAAATTAAATGTGAATTTATGTGATGAAATATGGGTTTAAAAGGGAAGGATTAGTGAAAATCCGAGAATTAGGGCCAAAATGGGCTTAAAGGGCAAAATGGTAATTTGCCAAAAACGTGAACCGAGGCAAGAAAAATGGAGTTAGAGATTTAATATGACAAAAGTAATGCTAGAAATGGAATCAGGACGGAAAATTGAGTGAATAGGCAAATTTGGGAAAAATTGATGAATAGTGACTTTTTAAGTGTTAAATACTGTGGGACGAGTGTACCGATAAGTGTGAAAATTTTATCAATATTTTGAGGAAATAAAAATATGACATGGACTGGAAAAATATGTAGATTAAGAATATGTGATCATAATTTTTATCGGAGTTAAAGTTAGATCGCGTGTGGGACCCGTGTGACCGAAGTCACTTGGCCCCACCCTCTTTTTCTTCTTCTTTCCTTCTCTTTTCTTCTCCTCTCTCGCGCCCTCCCCTGCCAAATGAACCCCAAACCCCCATTTCTCTCTTCTCTCACCATTTTCTCTATTCTTCACCAAATCTCTTGATTTTGGTGTTGAAATCTATTGTTAACAACCTTCTAGATCCATTGGTAACACTTAGAAGCCATGAAACCACCTCCTTGGGGCGAAAATGGACAAACTCAGATCCGACCCCTTTGATGTTCTTGGAGTTTTTGGATCTCCTTTGGATTGATGGAGCCTTGGTGGTGTTCCTACACTAGATGGTGAGTATATTTGTGGTACTTTTGTGGTTGATTGTGTAGATCTAGAAATTATGCTTTGAATCTTTGATTCTAGATGTGTGATGATAGAGAGCCCAAATGGAAAAATGCTATTAGATGAAAAGGCCTTAGAATGATGCATGAAAGCTAGAAATGCTATGATAAATTTTGGTGAAAAAGTTAGGTTTTTAACTTAGGAAAAATTTGTGGAAATTTCATGAAAATGGGTAAGTGATGTAATTGAATAATTGAATGGTGGACCGTTGGTATAGGTTGATAATAAGATTACATGATTAGTATGAGTGTTAAAATGAATTGAAAAGCCTTGGGGCATACCTTGTGAGGAATCCGAATTATGATGAAAATTGAGGAAAAATGATATAAGAATGATGTAATGGAAGTTGAATGATTAAAAATGATGTTTAATTGGATGATAGTATAGTGTGGTAAAATGGAATGGGAAGAAAGAATGTGTGATTCATGATATAATTGGTAAATTGGTCTATAAAAGTGATTGAAGTAAAATGAATGATTATTTGAGATTTAATGTTTGATTTGGAAATGGATTGATAATCATGTTGTGGATTATCTAGGTTGCCTCTTTTGGACGCTTTGGAAGCGGGTAAGCTTGGAGCTTACGTTTGGAGCATGGGCTCGGTGTTGAGGTAACCATTGGAACTGGGGTTTAGCCCTTGTGTGCTCCACCACACCTAGTGGATGGTTGTGGTTGGATTATGTGGTTATGACATTGTGTGATTGTGTGCTTGTATGCATATTGCTTGATTTTTGTGAAAACTGTCTGGTCACTGGCCAGTTGACGTGTGTGGAGTTTGGACATCCGCTGGGTTCGTCTTTGTGAGAATGCCAGTCGGGTTTTGCCGTGGAGTCGACTCTGGGAGCGGCGCCAGGATGATCCAAACGGGGACGTCCACCGGATAGGGCTCATGAGGAGTTCCGGTTGGGTATTGCCATGGAGTCTTCTCAACCATGGGAGAGGCGCCAGGACTGTCTCGGGAGTTATATGATGGAGTCCTTGAACATGAATCCATGAGTGGATGTTCTTGGGTTGTCTCCAGTTGGTGGGTGATATTGCATTGCTTGCATATTGTATGATGTTATATTTGCACATTGAGTGAGCCATGGGGTGGAGAAACCTCCAGGGCCCTTGGTTTACTGAGATATATTTATATATCTCACCCCGTGTTGTGGGGCATCATTTCAGGTTAGGTTGAGCCTGGAAGAGTGGAGCATGGGGTGCATGTTGGAGGCACCATGTGATGAGCATTGGATAGGGACCCATCTTGCATATGTTTTATGCTTTAGACTTAGGCCATGAACTTGTGCATGTTGAAAATGCCATGCTTGTATGTTCATGACTACTTGTTAAGTCTTTCAATTTGATGTATATGTAGGACTTGGGTATATATTGTATATTTGAGTGAGCATGGGACTTGTCCATTGCCACATTCATTGTAATTGAAGCCTTGGTGAATATGTTGTAAAATGGACCATATTTGATGTAAAATGGCCATTATGTTAAGGACTTTGTATATGATACATAATTGAATGAAAATGTGTGTTGGAAGGGCTTAGTGCCTAAATTATAGTATGTTTAAGTGTTGTGTGGAGTACTAAGAGGTTAGGGATGGATTACACAACCCTTCTTGGGCTCAAAATGCTGTAATCTGTCACTTTTACTGCATAGTAATCGATTACCCAAGCATGGTAATCGATTACCATGCAACAGGGGACGAAATTTGGCTACTGTCTTCACTGGTAATCGATTACTGAGGCTTGGTAATCGATTACCATGTGAGGTAATCGATTACCCAAGGTTGGTAATCGATTACCAGAGCAGAGGATTTGAAAAATTGGCTACTGCCTCATTTTTGACAGGTGGTAATCGATTACCACCCACTGGTAATCGATTACCACAGTGTAAATTTTGAAAATTTGAGTTTTTCTGGACTAAAAGAAAGGGGTTTAACTTGATGGGTAGAACTCCACATGGTACGTGGTTTGAAACCACGCGTAGCTTACGTAAAGGGCTAGAACTTGGTAAGAAATGAAAATGAGTTGATGGGTTTAAAATGAGTTGAATAAAAAGAAAGTTTAGTGTTGTTGTTAAGCTGAAGGCTTCCACGTACTGCATTTACAATTATAGCGTTGTTTTAATTCATTACGGAAAAGGTTATGGTTGTAACAAGGAATATGAAAATATGAAAAAGTTTGCCCGTAATTTAATTAACCCAATTACTATGATTGTAACTGCGCTTAATATCATAATCAATGTTAACAATACCGGTACGTAACGGGCTGTTACATTTTATGGTATCAGAGCAGTTTCATTAGGGAACTCTGATAATTGTGTAATTGAGGTGAGTGCTGTATAGTTGTACGTAGACTCTTATTGACTGCTACACATGTGATTCCGTAGTTTGGGCCTGATCAACCCATTTCTTCGTGTTCAATGTGTGGTCAGTATAAGATGCCTTCGTGACAACCCTGGAGCACCAATGCCAGTCCTTAGGCTAAGGTGGTGGGTGCAGTGTTGACTGCTCCACGGATGGATATGTTAGTAAGTGAATTTGGTGTAATTGAGGACTTATTTAGAATAAATTGTGATACTGTCATTGAGAACTTAGTGAGAATGAATCGAGATAAGATGTATAACCATTTTGGGTAGAATTCTACCGTAGTTGAATGTGGTCTTGTGGTGAGTAAGTGTGATTGATTTGAATTGATATTATGATAATGATGTTGGTAAGTCTTCCCAAAATTGTACGGGGAGTTAGAATAATCGAGTATATGTGGAATTAGTAGTATATCTTTGATGTGGTAAGGGAATTGGAACCCCGATTAATTTGTGAAAACTTGAATATGAGTGCTTATGTGTAATATTGGATACCTTAGGGTAAAGTATAAGGTTATAAGACCTTTGATGAGGGCATGTACATGGATGACTTGATATGCTTGGATGTAGAAGTAAATTGAAAATTTCAAATTTTGGATTGAGGATTGTGAGCAACTTAAGAGAAATGTGGAAATGATGGGACGGATAATTCAATGTTGAAATTGGGACTTTAGTCCATGATAATTTAGTGATTGGTTGAATGTAAGTGAGGATATCATATGAATGGAAAGTAAAATATAAGTTGAGGAAAGTGCCATGTAAGGCATTGGATGAATTTGGTTGAAAGTACGAGAATCCATAAGTTAAGGATGGTTGGACTTGACAAATGTGAGGTGAGAAAATATAATTGAGTATGGTGTAGTAATGGTACGGATATGCTTCCATAGTGTTGTGTAGCATTGGAAATGTTGAAGAGGTGGCCTAACTTTAGGTGGATAATAATTCTGTGATGGCTAAGCGCCAGTAAATATATATATGTGTATATCTATAGGTTTTGTGAAGGCCGGGGTGCCTAAATTTATATGTGTGTTGTAATGAACTAGAAGAAATTGTTTTTGGTAAAAGAACAATGATGTAAGTGAAATTCCCTATGATGGGAAATGTGAAGAGATTTGTCTCTTTGGAGTGTCATTGGATGCTCAATGTGGTATGGGATTCATGATGGAGTCCCGGTGTGCAAGTTATACCATGGCACACATGTTAATAATAATGTGACAATTAAAATTGTCCTGGGTTTCCCTTTGTGGATTGAATCCTAAGAGGTGTTGCTCTTGGAAGTCCCAGGCGAGCACTGCTCGAAGTTGAAATTTATCTAGTGGTCCTGATGCACTGAAGGCATGGACTAGTAAGTGAAGGCACTCTTGGTGTCATAGTGAAATATTGAGAGAAAAAAATGATGTCAGTTTAATGAAGTGAATCTTCTACAGTGTGGAGTATGATTGCTATAAGTCATGATGGACAATGGATTAGGACTGTACCAAACATGGGTACTGTTATGAATTGAAAAGTTTGTGTCAAAATACGAGAAAGATGATGGAATCGTGTGAGGATGATTGTGTTATGGACTAAGACTAATGATTAGTCAAGTTAAGTGAGTATATTGTTGAGGAAAGAACCATATTTAGAAGGTCATAGTGCATAGTGCAAAAGCAGGATATATCTAGTATACCATTATGTATCCATATAAGAATTTGTTTGCCGTTATATACGGATTTGATGTGAATGTGTTTATATATATGGCCATCTCCGTATGGATTATGTTCCCGGGGATTATTATTATGTTGTATAAGTAATATAGTGTAAGGTAGAACCTTGTGTTAGTGGGACTGTTAGTACAGCCGATGGCATGTTACCTCTTCTTGCGTGAATTATAAGGACAGATTCTCTGATTGGTGGGGCATTGCACCTGGGGCCCTTAGGACAGCAAGAGCTCGAGGGGTTAAACCTAAGGATGTTCTTACCCATTGCATTAGAGAATTGTATCTTGTGAGGAACGCAAGAGGTGAAAATTGGATAACTGTAAGTGAACAGTAATATGCCTAACCTGATGAAATGTGAGAGGTGCCATGAGATGGCAGTTTGAATTATAAAATCGAGCACTCGGAGATGTGCATGAGTATATACCAAGTGTGGTAGTGTGGAATTATGGTTTTATGGAAATTATGAAATGAATTATTGGATTGTCACCCTATGTGAAGGGAGTGGAAAATTGATTAGTGAAGATGGATTGAGCCAAAGTTTATAGAAAGGCTTGTGATGGTGAGATGTTAAGCTAAGTTGGTGGCCTGAGCGGCCAAGGATTTTGATGAGTGATAAATTGTGATGTAGTCAAGTAAGAAAATGTGATACTAGTTGTTAAATAGAATGGTATTTGGTGAAATAAAAGGTTGATATCTTTACCCTGGTGGTAGAGTTACTGATGGAATTGTATGGATACAAATGATAGTAAGAGATGTGTTGAAATACACAATGTTGATGTGGTTCTTGGCTAGGTTCCAAGATATATGATTGAGAGTGATAGTGGTACTTTAAATAGTCCGAGAGATTTGTGTAATCGCCAATATGAAGTGATGAAAGTAACGACAAGGATGGACTTAGTTCCTAGTGGCATGATAAATAGGCTTTGAAAATCCCCATGTGATGGGACAGATATGAGAAAGAGATGATATGTAACCTCGGAATGATACATACTAGTTAAATGAAATGATAATGAAGGTGAGGTGTATTGAATGAAATGATAATGAAGGTGAGGTGTGTAGAATGAAACACATGTGGAATTGATAACAAGAGTATGGAATGGTAATTAAAGAGAATGGTTAGTTGAAATCTTGGGCATGTTGCCTTTAATGTGAGAAATCAATGATGAACTATGTGTTAAGTTTTGATATGATTGGTCGAAATTGTAAGTATGATCTAGTGTATGAAAGTTAATGAGTGAATTCGTGATTGAAAGCGTTGAAAGGACCGATGTAAGGTAAGAATTGTAATGTGGGGTCCATGATGTACCAGTAAAATGTCTTGAGGAAGTGATTCGCCGTTGTGTTTTGGCGAGAGTTGGTGAACCTGTAGGGTTGGATTCAAACGTTTAGCACAGAAATGGTGCTTGTTAAAGGTAAAGAGTTGAGGTGAAATGGTACGTTATAGGTTAAAAACCTGAGAAAAGAAAAATGTGTATATATGAGTTGTGGCTAAGTGCCAAAAATGGGGATTTATCCCTTAGAACATAAAAGTATAGTGAGTGTAAACTAAATGATTATTCGGTGAATGGCACTGAAGGGCTATGAGATTCCATAATAGTGTTTAATGTGGAATAAGAAATGTGAAAGAGATTGATGACAAGAGTTAATACTCCGTGGAAATAAAGAGCAAGGAAAAATAATTGTGATCGTAATGTGTCAGTAAGTAATAGTTGCCTGTGTGGCATAGATTGAACAGGATGTGGTATGACCCTATGGGGATAGTTGTTGATAGATTAATTAGGTAGGAAAACCTGCCAAGAGAAATTATGGGCCATATGTGCTAGGTAGCCGGACTTGTGAAAAGAAATTGAAAAGAAATTGAAAAGAAATTGAAAGAAATTGGCTTGGTAAAGCAGAGAAAGTGCACAACTGTGTGGTGCACTCCGGTTGTTCACATATGGTGTCACCGGTTGATATTGAAATTGGGAAGGACTTGAGGTCTCCCATTGGGCCTTTGAAAGGCAAGACTATTGTGAAATGTGGCTGAAAAGCCAAAAGATAAAAATACAAACCATTATTTTGGTGTCCGCGCACCGATGGAGCTTCTTGGGTACGGGGGACCGAGATTCTCTGGCTGTATCCCGAGTTAGCATATGTGCATAGTTGATTTTGCGGACAAAATTCCTAAAAGGTGGGGTGAATATAACACCTCAGAAAATTAAATGTGAATTTATGTGATGAAATATGGGTTTAAAAGGGAAGGATTAGTGAAAATCCGAGAATTAGGGCCAAAATGGGCTTAAAGGGCAAAATGGTAATTTGCCAAAAACGTGAACCGAGGCATGAAAAATGGAGTTAGAGATTTAATATGACAAAAGTAATGCTAGAAATGGAATCAGGACGGAAAATTGAGTGAATAGGCAAATTTGGGAAAAATTGATGAATAGTGACTTTTTAAGTGTTAAATATTGTGGGACGAGTGTACCGATAAGTGTGAAAATTTTATCAATATTTTGAGGAAATAAAAATATGACATGGACTGGAAAAATATGTAGATTAAGAATATGTGATCATAATTTTTATCGGAGTTAAAGTTAGATCGCGTGTGGGACCCGTGTGACCGAAGTCACTTGGCCCCACCCTCTTTTTCTTCTTCTTTCCTTCTCTTTTCTTCTCCTCTCTCGCGCCCTCCCCTGCCAAATGAACCCCAAACCCCCATTTCTCTCTTCTCTCACCATTTTCTCTATTCTTCACCAAATCTCTTGATTTTGGTGTTGAAATCTATTGTAAACAACCTTCTAGATCCATTGGTAACACTTAGAAGCCATGAAACCACCTCCTTGGGGCGAAAATGGACAAACTCAGATCCGACCCCTTTGATGTTCTTGGAGTTTTTGGATCTCCTTTGGATTGATGGAGCCTTGGTGGTGTTCCTACACTAGATGGTGAGTATATTTGTGGTACTTTTGTGGTTGATTGTGTAGATCTAGAAATTATGCTTTGAATCTTTGATTCTAGATGTGTGATGATAGAGAGCCCAAATGGAAAAATGCTATTAGATGAAAAGGCCTTAGAATGATGCATGAAAGCTAGAAATGCTATGATAAATTTTGGTGAAAAAGTTAGGTTTTTAACTTAGGAAAAATTTGTGGAAATTTCATGAAAATGGGTAGGTGATGTAATTGAATAATTGAATGGTGGACCGTTGGTATAGGTTGATAATAAGATTACATGATTAGTATGAGTGTTAAAATGAATTGAAAAGCCTTGGGGCATACCTTGTGAGGAATCCGAATTATGATGAAAATTGAGGAAAAATGATATAAGAATGATGTAATGGAAGTTGAATGATTAAAAATGATGTTTAATTGGATGATAGTATAGTGTGGTAAAATGGAATGGGAAGAAAGAATGTGTGATTCATGATATAATTGGTAAATTGGTCTATAAAAGTGATTGAAGTAAAATGAATGATTATTTGAGATTTAATGTTTGATTTGGAAATGGATTGATAATCATGTTGTGGATTATCTAGGTTGCCTCTTTTGGACGCTTTGGAAGCGGGTAAGCTTGGAGCTTACGTTTGGAGCATGGGCTCGGTGTTGAGGTAACCATTGGAACTGGGGTTTAGCCCTTGTGTGCTCCACCACACCTAGTGGATGGTTGTGGTTGGATTATGTGGTTATGACATTGTGTGATTGTGTGCTTGTATGCATATTGCTTGATTTTTGTGAAAACTGTCTGGTCACTGGCCAGTTGACGTGTGTGGAGTTTGGACATCCGCTGGGTTCGTCTTTGTGAGAATGCCAGTCGGGTTTTGCCGTGGAGTCGACTCTGGGAGCGGCGCCAGGATGATCCAAACGGGGACGTCCGCCGGATAGGGCTCATGAGGAGTTCCGGTTGGGTATTGCCATGGAGTCTTCTCAACCATGGGAGAGGCGCCAGGACTGTCTCGGGAGTTATATGATGGAGTCCTTGAACATGAATCCATGAGTGGATGTTCTTGGGTTGTCTCCAGTTGGTGGGTGATATTGCATTGCTTGCATATTGTATGATGTTATATTTGCACATTGAGTGAGCCATGGGGTGGAGAAACCTCCAGGGCCCTTGGTTTACTGAGATATATTTATATATCTCACCCCGTGTTGTGGGGCATCATTTCAGGTTAGGTTGAGCCTGGAAGAGTGGAGCATGGGGTGCATGTTGGAGGCACCATGTGATGAGCATTGGATAGGGACCCATCTTGCATATGTTTTATGCTTTAGACTTAGGCCATGAACTTGTGCATGTTGAAAATGCCATGCTTGTATGTTCATGACTACTTGTTAAGTCTTTCAATTTGATGTATATGTAGGACTTGGGTATATATTGTATATTTGAGTGAGCATGGGACTTGTCCATTGCCACATTCATTGTAATTGAAGCCTTGGTGAATATGTTGTAAAATGGACCATATTTGATGTAAAATGGCCATTATGTTAAGGACTTTGTATATGATACATAATTGAATGAAAATGTATGTTGGAAGGGCTTAGAGCCTAAATTATAGTATGTTTAAGTGTTGTGTGGAGTACTAAGAGGTTAGGGATGGATTACACAACCCTTCTTGGGCTCAAAATGCTGTAATCTGTCACTTTTACTGCATAGTAATCGATTACCCAAGCATGGTAATCGATTACCATGCAACAGGGGACGAAATTTGGCTACTGTCTTCACTGGTAATCGATTACTGAGGCTTGGTAATCGATTACCATGTGAGGTAATCGATTACCCAAGGTTGGTAATCGATTACCAGAACAGAGGATTTGAAAAATTGGCTACTGCCTCATTTTTGACAGGTGGTAATCGATTACCACCCACTGGTAATCGATTACCACAGTGTAAATTTTGAAAATTTGAGTTTTTCTGGACTAAAAGAAAGGGGTTTAACTTGATGGGTAGAACTCCACATGGTACGTGATTTGAAACCACGCGTAGCTTACGTAAAGGGCTAGAACTTGGTAAGAAATGAAAATGAGTTGATGGGTTTAAAATGAGTTGAATAAAAAGAAAGTTTAGTGTTGTTGTTAAGCTGAAGGCTTCCGCGTACTGCATTTACAATTATAGCGTTGTTTTAATTGATTACGGAAAAGGTTATGGTTGTAACAAGGAATATGAAAATATGAAAAAGTTTAATTGTTTGTGATATCATTGTTACAAATTCGAACGATTTTTGTGAGACGTAAAATATGTCAAATCATGTGTCATTGGGTAGATCTCGAAAAGTTATATGAAATAAAATAAAAAATATCTGATTTCGATATCCGAATCAAAAGTTATGGCCCTCCGAAGTGATTGGTACATTAATTGTGATTGGTACATTAATTGTGATTGGTACAATCAAAAGTTAATCATATTTGTTCGCTAATTGTGATTGTTAATTGTCACATTAATTTTGATTGGCATGTTAATTAAATTGTCATTTTCCTTAATAAGTCGCTACTAGGAGTAGTGAACTTGTTGTCCACAAAAAATGTGTCATGTCAGCAAATCAAGTTCATTGGGCACTGTAGCGACCTTGTCCGCGTGACATATTGGGAGAACTTGCCCGGATGACATATTGAGAAATAACACTGTTCGCGTGGCATTTAAATAAAAAAATTACTGAATAATGACATTTTAGTCACTATTCCGATTATGTGGTGGTCTTGACGTATGTGTAATATAATAAAACGAATTATCAAATCACAGTATCCCAGTGTAAACAAAAATTATGTTACTTATGAATCTAAATTAGACGATAGTCAACAAAAGTTCAACGAAATTATAATATCCCAGTCTTCGAATTGTGTCACGGTAAAATGGGTTTAAAAAAATGGCAATGAGTGTAAAAAAGTTTCAAGTTAATAATAAATCAAAATTAAATTCATTATAAAGTTAAGTAATATTTTTTTTAAGAAATATAAACAACTACAATATAATAGAAAAATCACACATGTACATAAATTCATATGTAGGAGATGTTGATCACATCATCCCTTAGACACTCAATTCAACTGTTGACATGTATAACAACATTTTTTTAAAGATTGACAAAATTCTAAACATGAGCTATACATCTTCATACATGTTTAATATTAAATAAGTGTCTATGATAGAGAGTACCTACTAAAAAACTTCTCCATGTATATGTTATAGAAAAATATCTGTTCTTTCAAATGACACAATTTATATCATTTGACTCTCACAAAGATATGAGACTCACACCTTTATATTTTTTTGTCAACTCTTTCTCCTCCTTTATCTATCTCTTTCACTCATTTAAAATAATATAACTTTACATCCTTCAAAATGATAGACACTTTTTCCATATGTTATTGCAAGTAACAATGGAACGAATATAAGCAACTAAAAAACCTGGCATTAAACAATTTCATAGCGGAATCTAACACAACACAGGCAATCATTTAAAACATTTAAAGATCTTAACAACTATGTAGTCAAATCTGTCACAAGAACGCCTTTGAGATTAGACCTACACATGTAAATGTAGTGTTATCCAAAAGTTCCATGTCAAGTCTAAGAGTATACACTCGGTTGAGACAAGGAATGCTAGAAATAGATTCGAAAAAGGATTAGATTCAGAATTGACACACTTGACACTTATCGCACTACACTTCATCAGCCCAATCCATCTCTGTTTGGCGCACCTGATAAGGAAGATAGGATAGGATAACTTATCATATCCTATTTTTATCTCTTGTTTGATGGGTCAATAGGATATGATTAGCTTATCCTATTGTCTCATTTTATCCTATCCAATACATACTAGAGGACTACCTCAGAAATGCATGCCTCTGTTCAGCGTCCTCTTTGAGCTACAAATACAAATACAAATACAAATACATGTTTTATGGTCGCTGAAAAAAAATGCAATAACACTATTTTGAAATGGTAGAACCAATGAAATGAAGTGAAATAAAAGCAGAGGCGAATGTAGTGAAGTGATGATAATACCTTCCTTCATCAGCATCAGCATGAGCATGAGCACCCTTTCTGAGTTGAGTTGATTTGAGCTGCAGCTTGTAGTTGGTAGCTTAGCTTGTTGAACAAGATCTTCAACAGTATTGTTAATGTGAGTTGAGCATTGGCCAAAGGTAACCACCATTTTTGTGATTTGATTGAAGGGTGAGAAGAGAAGAGAAGGGGCTTAGGGTTTTTCTTTTGTGGAGAAGAGAAATGAGAATGAGAATGAGAGAATGAGAATGCCATGTTATTGTTATGTTTCGGATTGCAGTTTAGTTTTGGGTTATTGCAATTTGCAAGCAGGGCCACACTTGACACTTGACACTTGATTGCACTACACTTCATGAGCCCAATCCATCCTTGTTTTGTTTTGTTTTCGGCCCAATCCAATCCAAATATCCAATCCATCTTATCTTCTTTGTTTCTCACTACATCATCCCTACATCGAGGAGGAGGAGGAGGAGGGATTTCTTAATTCTAAATAAATAAATATATATAAATGTTAATAAAAATGCAAATTAATACATCTGATTCTATATCTGATTTTATCATTTCAAATTCATCTTCCTTAATTATTGACTTAATTATGTACCCAAAAAATCATTGATTTATTTATTTAAAAAGAAATTATTCAAAGTATACAACTTTAAATAAATCTTAAAAGGATAAAATATAATCGCTTAATGTTTACCCAAAAAATATATATATATAATCACAAAATTATTTTAAGTTTTTCTTCTTTATTTCTTCTAAAAGAGTACTAAAATAAAAAAAAAATTATATCACAAAATCTTAGTGACAAATAAAATGCTAACTAAAAAAAAAAATGACTTGCTGGCCAACCCGCACCGACCCGCCATCAAACTATTTTAATCCACAACTAAGTGGGGCTGGTTGGGATGTATAACCCAACCTGCCCCGTTTTGGCGGATTGACCCGTCGGGTTCAACCCATATTGCCACCTTTATTGTTAAGTTGTTGTTTGTAGGTTATTTTTCGATGAAAATCGCTCAAAAATATGTTTTTAAGTTAATGAAGCTCCCATAGAGGAACCCGATTTCAAACGGGTTGATCCGCCAAAAGAATAAAAAGACACTGCAATAGAGAAATATCAGGAAATCTTAGGGTTTAGGGTGATATTGTGAGAAAGAAATTTTATTTATGTTTCTCACTAAAAAGTCTCACGAAATCCACATCAATAGAAAATACACTAAAATCGTCATATTTTTGAATACCACAAGATTTTTTTCTTTTGTTTAAAATCCTGATTGAAAACTAATAGATTTGGAGGGACTCTAAAATAATCTTTCAAAATCTTAATCGAATACCACATAATTTTTTTTTTCAATCCTTTAAAATCCTAATTGAATAACAATAGCTATTTTTGTCCAAAAATAATACATTAAGATTTTTTCTTTTGTTTAAAATCCTGATTGAAAATTAATAGATTCGGAGGGACTCTAAAATAATCTTTTAAAATCTTAATCGAATACCACATCATTTTTTTTCAATCCTTTAAAATCCTAATTGAATAACAATAGATATTTTTTTCCAAAAATAATACATTAATATTTTTTTCTTTTGTTTAAAATTTTGATTGAAAACTAAGATTTGGAGGGACTCTAAAATAATCTTTTAAAATCTTAATCAAATACCACATGATTTTTTTCTCAATCCTTTAAAATCCTAATTGAATAACAATAGATATTTTTGTCCAAAAATAATACATTAAGATTTTTTTCTTTTGTTTAAAATCTTGATTGAAAACTAATAGATTTGGAGGGACTCTAAAATAATCTTTTAAAATCTTAATCAAATACCACATGATTATTATATAGATTTATTTATTGTCGTTCCTTAATATAGTTTGATACGTTTAATTTAAGATTTAATTTGCAGGATATTGTATATCAATGTTGATTGTTTCTATTTTATAAAAGATGTTGTGTTTTTAAAAAAAAATAAAAATAAAAAGTGTAACATCCCGCATAATTAGTAAAATACCTAAGTACTATATGCTATATGTACATGTGTAGAATTCGGATGTATGGTTTAGGTGTATGGCTTGTGAATTGTTTGACTTTATCCCTTGGATAAGACTAAGGAAATTAATTAAATTAAATCATAGGAAGATACATATGTGTGTGTTTAATCTTATGAGTAATGTGAGTGTGTGTTAAGGCATTAGTGTTTGGATGTGGGCTAGTTGTGTGTGTGGACTTGTTGCTTTTGGATTTGTGATTGGATCCTTTTGTGTGATTGGCCAATGGCCCAAGGATGGCTCTTGGATCAAGCTAGTTCAGCCCAAAGTTGTAACCATTCTTACTCCCCTAAGCCTTGTCCAACAAGGTGTCTTGTGTACCAAGAAACCTTCACATGGCAACCCTAATTCTCACTTTTGCGCACAAGAAGGGTGATTTAGGACCTTGAAATCTGCCATTTTCCCTATTGTTAAAACCGCCACCTCACTTGGCTTTTGCACACTTGATTTCAATTTTATTGCATGGAAGACACATGGACCTTTGAGCATGATTTTAGGCTGCATATTTCCCCATTTAGGCGCACATGGGAGGGGCCTTGGTGCAGATTTTTTTATGACACAAACTGCCTAACTTGTTGACTTGGTGAACCCTCTTGCACTTCCATCATGACACTGTTTTGTGCAGATTTTTGGCAAGCTTTTGCAGCCCATCATGAGCCAAACCTGCCTTGTTTTCACATGCATCATAAGAGGATTTTTGGCTGCATTTTCATCATTTTGTGCAGCTCCAAAATCTGAAATTGGGCTGTCACAAAACTGCACTCATGATGCACCTCTTTCCCCCTCATCATTGCGCACCAAGGCTGCTTAAGTGCAGATTTTTGGGCTGCCACATGGTTGTTTTACTTGTTGACTTAGCAAAGCTCTTGCATGTGCTCTTGACACTTCCTTTCCACTCCTCTAGGTGCGCAAATCTTGGTCAATTGGCAAAAATTTCTCTGACTTTGGACAGCCCCAAATCTGATCATATCACCTCTCACTCTTTGCATGTAAATAGAGTAAATTAGAAGCAAACACTTGCTTGATTCAGCCTTGTATGCAGCCCCATCCTCTCAAGAAATCAGAATTTTCCATGATGGTTAATCATAGCAACTCCTCTCCTCTCTCCCTTTAAATTTGCGCACAAGAGGGGGCTGCCCCATTCACTTGTGCAGCCAACTCTCCTCCTCCTCCTCACTCTCTAAGCCGCACCAACAAGCCTCCTTGGAGCAAGAAGACCTTGCCAAACCAACTCCCTCTTCCCTCACCTTCAAACCGTGACTCTAGACCTCCAAGCAAGAGTAAGTTTCCTCCTCACATTCCCTCATTGTCCAGCTTTGTCCTCAACCTTGAAGCTGCCCAAGTTGTCCATCCTCACCTTGGTTGCGCATAGAACCTCCTAGGAAGAGAGGACTTGTTGTGAAGTAGAGCTAGAAGGGTGTGGTGAAGTGTGTGCTACAAGAGGTAGGCCTTGAACTTAGAACTCTTTCTTTGTGTAGTCATGTAAATGTGCTTGAGTGTCTCATCGTATATGTGTTGCTTTGGATCCTTGGTTGAGCATGATTAAAGTATAAGTATGGAGTCATTTCATGATGATATGTATGCATAGAAACCTCATGGTTATGTTCGAACTCATGCCACTGTTTTCTTGTATGATTATGCCACTGTTTTGAAGAGAAATGTGCCACTGTTTCCTTTTGAATGTGCCACTGTTTTGAAGATGTATGCCCACTGTTTCGGTTCATCAATATCACCATTACATGCCACTGTTTCTGCACATATATGCCACTGTTTCTGCAAATTACATGCCACTGTTTCTGCACATTACATGCCACTGTTTCTGCACATATATGCCACTGTTTCTGCACATTATATGCCACTGTTTCTGCACATATATGTCAATGTATTAGTGCTCCCTAAGCCACTGTTTTTATGCATGAAACGCCACTGTTTTACTCATCAAATGCCACTGTTTCTATGCATAAAATGTCACTGTTTTAGTCATGAAATGCCACTGTTTCCATGCTTAAAATGCCACTGTTTTAGTCATGAAATGCCACTGTTTCCATGCTTAAAATGCCACTGTTTTTATGCATAAAATGCCACTGTTTAAGTCATTCCATGCCACTGTTTTATGCATAAAAATGCCACTGTTTTAGTCCTTCTATGCCACTGTTTGTATGCATAAAACGCCACTGTTTCTGTTTTAAAAACGTCACTGTTTCTGTTTAAAACGTCACTGTTTTGCTGCTGTAAATGCTCACTGTTTTGCTGCTGTAAACGCTGCTGTATGTTCACTGTTTTGCTGCTGTAAACACTGCTGTATGCTCACTGTTTTGCTGTTGTATGCTCACTGTTTTGCTGCTGTAAATGCTCACTGTTTTGCTGCTGTAAAAGCTGCTGTATGTTCACTGTTTTGCTGCTGTAAACACTGCTCACTGTTTTGCTGCTGTAAATGTTCACTGTTTTGCTGCTGTAAACACTGCTGTATGCTCACTGTTTTGCTGCTGTAAGCCACTGCTGTATGCTCTCTGTTCTGCTGTAAATAGCCACTGTAAATGATTAGTTTTAATTGATTTAGGTGCGCTTAAGAAGTGAGATATTTCGCTGCTGTTTGGTAATATTTAAGGCAAGCAAAGGTAAGTGTCAGGCGATGATGCCTAATGTGACTATTGACTACTGGTATAGAATTGTGACATGATGCTCCATATGCCGTAAAAATATTATGTTCCATTTTAATGAAAGGAAACTGCCAAAAATGTGCCGTGATGGCTATATGATTATGAGGTAAAGACGTTATGTGGCAGCATAACGCATATGAAAGGTATATAAGCATGCATCTTACATCATACCGCATTTTTACGTCTTGTGTGTGAAAGAATAGCATGACATGCATATATAAAGATCATATAGGCCTTGTGCAGAATAGTTATGTACAGGATCATGTGTTTGAGCAAGCATCATATAGGCATCCCCAAGGTACCGGGGTATGGGACACTTGGCATCAGTCCGCATAGGCCCACAGTTGGAATCCACATGGAGCTCAGGTGCCAAGGGTATAATTGATTCCACTGTGAAGTGCGCGCACGACGGTGCTAAAAGCGTAAAGGAAAGGCGTTATATACGCAATATATGAATATGATAAAATGAAAAGGAAAAGGAACAAGGATATGTTGAAGTGACTGTTTATGATTTTGTGCCTAGTTAATACTGTTATATTACTGGTTTTATTGCCACACTACTGGGATTATTCTCACCCCTTCGGGGCTGCTATTTTCCTAAATGGCAGGAGGACATAAAAGCACATGAAGACGTGATGTTTGCTGTTGATTGCTGATGCATGGATTACCACTATTGCTGTTGTTTAAATGGATGACTGTAATGAATGATGTTTTGGTACTTTTGGATGACTGTAGTCTTTATCATATTTATGTTAGCTTGAACTTTTATGAACAGCGGCTATTTTGGAAAACCTTTATGAAAAGAATTTAAGTGCTGAAAAATTTTATACGGATTTGTATACTGCTTTGTTAGCTCATGTGACGTTAACGACTCTAATTCCGCTTAGCGAACGACTCTCTTGGATGCATACAAGGGAGGGCGTTACACTAATTGGTATCAGAGCAGTTTGGTCCATGGATTTGCTTGTGTTTGATTGAATTGATTGTTGATTGTGTTTATCCGCTGATTGACTGTCTATGTGTGCTATAGTTAAGTATATGTATTAGCTAGTATGGTTAGATTGTTAGGACGGTTCTGTGATAAGACACGGATGCATAGCTAACTTGTCCGAATTGAACTCGAGTACCTACTTGGGACTGCTGCCATGAATAACTTGCGGTGAGCCTGATCAACTCATTTCCTGATATTGTGAGTGCAGAATCATGGCGGGTGGTCGCGGTTCAACTCGGGGAAGGACTGGCGATGCGGAAGAGGATCTTATCACCACCATTGGGGGACTGGCAACGTTCATCCAGAATATGAGCCAAGAATGGCGCGACTATAGGCAACAGAATCAGAACCAACCCCCACTGCATGAAAATGCAGAAGAAATTGCCCGTCGGAGGTTGAAAGACTTCCGCAACTTCCAACCACCTACCTTTGAGGGTGAAGACAACCCTGAGGCTGCAGCAAAGTGGCTGCAGATGATTGAGCATATTTTCGAACGCATGGCATGCCCGGAAGCGCAGAAGACTGATTACGCGTCGTACCAGCTGATGGGAGAAGCTTTAACATGGTGGACTGGTGCTAGGGCTCTGCTGAGAGCTCAGGACGTGGAACTAACATGGGCCGTGTTCAGACAAGTATTTCTAGATAAGTATTTTCCTAAGGCAATGCGAAGGATGAAGCACACCGAACTGCTGTCGCTCAGGCAGGGTAACATGACGGTTAATGAGTATATTGCAAAGTTTGGGCAGCTGATCGAGTACGCCAACTTTGATCGGAACATTTATGATGAAGAATGGCAGGTGGAGAAGTTCGAGAGCGGACTGCATCCGGAAATCCGCAAGCTCATCTTGACGACGGCTAATCGTACACTTCCGGAACTCATCAACCAGAGTCGTCAGGCAGAAGGAATCATTCTGGAGGCCAAGAACTTGAACAAGCCACCAACACAATTCCACGGAGGAAACCGAGCAGGCAGATTCTTCAGGACGGCACCTGGTAGGGGTCGAGGCAGAGGTACGCCGTTGCAGGCGCGGCCTGGAAACTTTAAGAGAAACTTTACGGTGGGTCAATCGTCGACTGGACGTCAGGGCGCGACTGTTTGTGCTACGTGTGGAAAGAATCACTTTGGAGTCTGTCGCAAGAACAACAATGCATGCTTCAGATGCGGCCAACAAGGTCATTTTGCTTACAAGTGCCCCCAGAACGCTGATCAACAGCCTCCGCAAGCACGGGTGTTCACATTGGATGCAAATGAAGCACAGAAGTTTCCCAACCTGATAAAAGGTAATGTCACTCTGAATGGTCACCCAATTTCTGTTATCTTTGATTCTGGAGCGTCTGGCTCTTTTATGGCAAAACATACTGCCTTAAGAATAGGCATCACCCCAACCCCGTTACCTTATGAGTTACACATCAGCACACCTACGGGAGGATCGTGCACAGCCTCAGAGATCTGCAGAGGTGTTACCTTGCAGTATGAAGGGAACACATATACAGTTAACTTGGTGGTCCTGCCGGTATTCAACTTCGATGTGATTATCGGTATGGACTGGTTGACGGAAAACGGGATAACTTTGGACTGTCGAGCAGGGAAAGTCGTTGTTCCTGCGAAAGATGGTAATTTTCAACCTTTCTCTCTCATTTCCTTATTGCAAGTTAGAAAAGAGCTCCGCAAGGGAGCAGCAGGGTATCTTTTGTCGATCGAGGCTGAAGTCTCGGTTGACACTCAAATTCAGAATGTACCGGTAGTTAGAGAATTCGAGGAGGTATTCCCGGATGAAATACCTCGATTGCCTCCTCATAGGGAAATAGAATTTTCGATCGAACTTGTTCCTGGAGTTGGACCAATCTCCATTGCCCCGTATCGTATGGCACCTTTGGAACTGCGCGAGTTGAAGAAGCAGATAGAAGAGCTTTTGGCAAAGGAATTCATCAGACCGAGTACCTCCCCATGGGGTGCTCCAGCTATCTTGATTAAGAAGAAGGATGGAAGCTTACGTCTGTGTGTAGATTACCGCCAGCTGAACAAAGTCACGGTGAAGAATAAGTATCCGCTACCGAGGATTGACGATTTGATGGACCAGCTGAGAGGAGCCAGAGTCTTTTCCAAGATAGACTTACGATCGGGATACCATCAGATCCGGGTCAAACCGGAGGACATTCCGAAAACCGCTTTTAGGACTCGTTATGGGCACTACGAATATCAGGTGATCCCATTCGGACTTACGAATGCTCCAGCGGTATTCATGGACTACATGAACCGCATCTTCCGCCCGTTCCTTGACCAGTTTGTTATTGTGTTTATCGACGATATCCTGATTTACTCGGCTAATGAAGAGCTGCACGCGGAACATCTGAGGATTGTCTTGCAAGTCTTGAAGGAGAAGCAATTGTACGCGAAATGGTCGAAGTGCGAGTTTTGGCTTAAAGAGGTCCAGTTTCTGGGCCATGTCATTTCATCGGAAGGTATCGCGGTGGACCCCAGCAAAGTTGAAGCTGTCATGAATTGGGAACGACCCAAGACTGTCACTGAAGTAAGAAGTTTCTTAGGTCTGGCTGGATACTATCGAAGGTTTATCCAGAATTTCTCTCAGATAGTGCAACCTCTTACTCGTCTCACTCGGAAGGACAAGCCTTTTGAGTGGACTGAAGCCTGCGAAGAATGTTTCTTGGAGCTAAAGAGCAGATTGACGAGTGCTCCCGTACTCACGATTCCGGATCCTACTCAAAAGTTCGAAGTGTACTGCGATGCGTCGCTGAAAGGACTTGGATGCGTGTTGATGCAGGACCGTATGGCAGTAGCTTATGCATCTCGACAACTGAAGCCTCACGAAGAAAATTATCCTACGCACGACTTGGAGTTAGCAGCTATAGTGTTCGCACTTAAAATCTGGAGGCACCACTTGTATGGTTCGCAGTTTGACGTGTTCAGCGATCATAAGAGTTTGAAGTACTTGTTCGACCAGAAGGAGCTGAATATGCGGCAACGTCGGTGGATGGAATTTCTGAAGGACTATGATTTTGAACTTAAATACCACCCAGGAAAGGCAAACGTGGTAGCTGACGCCCTGAGTAGGAAGACACTGCACACTGCAACTCTGATGATGGAAGAGCTGAAGTTGTTTGATGCCTTTCGAGACTTGAACTTATCGGTAGACGAGAGAGGAAGTAGCATAAGATTGGGAAATATAAAGGTGGAGAATGAACTGATCAGTAGAATTAAGAAGGCTCAGAAGGATGAAGGGTTAGTCCGTGATTTGGTTGGCAACCAAGAGGTTGTAAAGGACGAGAATGATGTTTGGAGATTTCAAGGACGGCTGGTTGTGCCGAATGAAGAGTTGAAACAAGAAGTTTTGCAGGAAGCTCACAAGGGTAAGTACGCAGTTCATCCTGGATCCACGAAGATGTACCATGATTTGAAGACCTCGTTTTGGTGGCCGGGTATGAAGCGTGATATTGCGGAGTATGTATCTCGATGCTTAACTTGTCAGAAGGTGAAGTACGAACATCAGAAACCTTCGGGACTCCTTCAACCTTTGGAGGTTCCCGAATGGAAGTGGGACAGTATTGCGATGGATTTTGTTGTTGGACTTCCTCGGACGCGAGAAGGATATGATTCTATCTGGGTGATTGTTGACCGTTTAACGAAGTCAGCTCATTTCTTGCGTGTTAGAACCACCTTTGATACAGAGAGGCTTGCCAGAATCTATTTGCAGGAGATTGTGAAGCTGCACGGAGTTCCTACGAGTATTGTCAGTGATCGTGATCCCAAGTTTACATCTAAGTTTTGGGAATCCTTTCAAAGAGCATTAGGGACCCAATTGAGGTTGAGAACTGCTTATCATCCGCAGACCGATGGTCAGACGGAACGCACCATTCAAGCATTAGAGGACATGTTGCGAGCATGCGTTTTGGAGTTAGGAGGCAGCTGGGATAGTTATCTTTCGTTGATTGAGTTTGCTTATAACAACAGTTACCACTCTAGCATTCAGATGGCACCGTATGAAGCTTTGTATGGGAGAAAATGCAGATCCCCTTTATGTTGGACGGAAGTGGGTGAGCGAAGTATGTTAGGACCTGATCTAATTCAAGAAACATCCGAACAAGTAAAGAAGATTCGGGAGAATATGCAGAGGGCTCAGGCCAGACAGAAGAGTTATTACGACAAGCGTCATAAGCCTCTATCTTTCGAAGTCGGAGATCATGTGTTCTTGAGAATCACACCTACATCGGGACTCGGAAGGAGAATGGGGGTAAAGAAGTTAAGTCCACGGTACTTAGGACCGTATCTGATTATGGACCGGATTGGAGAGTCTGCATACCGGTTGGCCTTACCACCCAATTTGTCAGGAATTCACAATGTATTTCATGTGTCACAGCTACGTAGGTACCTCTCTGATCCATCTCACGTATTACAGCCGGAAGAAGTAGAACTAAAGGAAAATCTGACGTATCAAGTGCAACCATTCCAAATTCTTGAAAGATCCGTCAAGCGACTCCGTTCTAAAGAGATTCCGTTGGTGAAAGTATTGTGGAACAACAGATCGGCAGCTGAAGCCACTTGGGAGCGCGAGGACGACGTTCAGAAACGCTATCCAGAACTGTTTAGCTCTTAAGTAAGTTTATTTTGCGGACAAAATTCCTATTTGGTGGGGAGAGTGTAACATCCCGCATAATTAGTAAAATACCTAAGTACTATATGCTATATGTACATGTGTAGAATTCGGATGTATGGTTTAGGTGTAATGGCTTGTGAATTGTTTGACCTTTATCCCTTGGATAAGACTAAGGAAATTAATTAAATTAAATCATAGGAAGATACATATGTAGACATGTGAATTTAATCTTATGAGTAATGTGAGTGTGTGTTAAAAGGCATTAGTGTTTGGATGTGGGCTAGTTTGTGTGTGTGGACTTGTTGCTTTTGGGTTTGTGATTGGATCCTTTTGTGTGTGTGGCCAATGGCCCAAGGATGGCTCTTGGATCAAGCTAATTCAGCCCAAAGTTGTAACCATTCTTACTTCCCTAAGCCTTGCCCAACAAGGATGTCTTGTGTACCAAGAAACCTTCACATGGCAACCCTCCTACCACTCAATTTTGGCGCACAAGTAAGGGTGATTTAGGACCTTGAAATCTGCCATTTTCCCTTGTTAAAACCGCCACCTCACCTTGACTTTTGCACACTTGATTTCAATTTTATTTCATGGAAGCCACATGGACCTTTGAGCATGACTTTAGGCTGCATATTTCCCCATTTAGGCGCACATGGGAGGGGCCTTGGTGCAGATTTTTTTATGACACAAACTGCCTAACTTGTTGACTTGGTGAACCCTCTTGCACTTCCATCATGACACTGTTTTGTGCAGATTTTTGGCAAGCTTTTGCAGCCCATCATGAGCCAAACCTGCCTTGTTTTCACATGCATCATAAGAGGATTTTTGGCTGCATTTTCATCATTTTGTGCAGCTCCAAAATCTGAAATTGGGCTGTCACAAAACTGCACTCATGATGCACCTCTTTCCCCCTCATCATTGCGCACCAAGGCTGCTTAAGTGCAGATTTTTGGGCTGCCACATGGTTGTTTTACTTGTTGACTTAGCAAAGCTCTTGCATGTGCTCTTGACACTTCCTTTCCACTCCTCTAGGTGCGCAAATCTTGGTCAATTGTGCAGAAATTTCTCTGACTTTGGACAGCCCCAAATCTGATCATATCACCTCTCACTCTTTGCATGTAAATAGAGTAAATTAGAAGCAAACACTTGCTTGATTCAGCCTTGTATGCAGCCCCATCCTCTCAAGAAATCAGAATTTTCCATGATGGTTAATCATAGCAACTCCTCTCCTCTCTCCCTTTAAATTTGCGCACAAGAGGGGGCTGCCCCATTCACTTGTGCAGCCAACTCTCCTCCTCCTCCTCACTCTCTAAGCCGCACCAACAAGCCTCCTTGGAGCAAGAAGACCTTGCCAAACCAACTCCCTCTTTCCCTCACCTTCAAACCGTGACGCTAGACCTCCAAGCAAGAGTAAGTTTCCTCTTCACATTCCCTCATTGTCCAGCTTTGTCCTCAACCTTGAAGCTGCCCAAGTTGTCCATCCTCACCTTGGTTGCGCATAGAACCTCCTAGGAAGAGAGGACTTGTTGTGAAGTAGAGCTAGAAGGGTGTGGTGAAGTGTGTGCTACAAGAGGTAGGCCTTGAACATAGAACTCTTTCTTTGTGTAGTCATGTAAGTGTGCTTGAATGTCTCATCGTATATGTGTTGCTTTGGATCCTTGGTTGAGCATGATTAAAGTATAAGTATGGAGTCATTTCATGATGATATGTATGCATAGAAACCTCATGGTTATGTTCGAACTCATGCCACTGTTTTCTTGTATGATTATGCCACTGTTTTGAAGAGAAATGTGCCACTGTTTCCTTTTGAATGTGCCACTGTTTTGAAGATGTATGCCCACTGTTTCGGTTCATCAATATCACCATTACATGCCACTGTTTCTGCACATATATGCCACTGTTTCTGCACATTACATGCCACTGTTTCTGCACATTACATGCCACTGTTTCTGCACATATATGCCACTGTTTCTGCACATTATATGCCACTGTTTCTGCACATATATGTCAATGTATTAGTGCTCCCTAAGCCACTGTTTTTATGCATGAAACGCCACTGTTTTACTCATCAAATGCCACTGTTTCTATGCATAAAATGTCACTGTTTTAGTCATGAAATGCCACTGTTTCCATGCTTAAAATGCCACTGTTTTAGTCATGAAATGCCACTGTTTCCATGCTTAAAATGCCACTGTTTTTATGCATAAAATGCCACTGTTTAAGTCATTCCATGCCACTGTTTTATGCATAAAAATGCCACTGTTTTAGTCCTTCTATGCCACTGTTTGTATGCATAAAACGCCACTGTTTCTATTTTAAAAACGTCACTGTTTCTGTTTAAAACGTCACTGTTTTGCTGCTGTAAATGCTCACTGTTTTGCTGCTGTAAACGCTGCTGTATGTTCACTGTTTTGCTGCTGTAAACACTGCTGTATGCTCACTGTTTTGCTGCTGTATGCTCACTGTTTTGCTGCTGTAAATGCTCACTGTTTTGCTGCTGTAAACGCTGCTGTATGTTCACTGTTTTGCTGCTGTAAACACTGCTGTATGCTCACTGTTTTGCTGCTGTAAATGTTCACTGTTTTGCTGCTGTAAACACTGCTGTATGCTCACTGTTTTGCTGCTGTAAGCCACTGCTGTATGCTCTCTGTTCTGCTGTAAATAGCCACTGTAAATGATTAGTTTTAATTGATTTAGGTGCGCTTAAGAAGTGAGATACTTCGCTGCTGTTTGGTAATATTTAAGGCAAGCAAAGGTAAGTGTCAGGCGATGATGCCTAATGTGACTATTGACTACTGGTATAGAATTGTGACATGATGCTCCATATGCCGTAAAAATATTATGTTCCATTTTAATGAAAGGAAACTGCCAAAAATGTGCCGTGATGGCTATATGATTATGAGGTAAAGACGTTATGTGGCAGCATAACGCATATGAAAGGTATATAAGCATGCATCTTACATCATACCGCATTTTTACGTCTTGTGTGTGAAAGCATAGCATGACATGCATATATAAAGATCATATAGGCCTTGTGCAGAATAGTTATGTACAGGATCATGTGTTTGAGCAAGCATCATATAGGCATCCCCAAGGTACCGGGGTATGGGACACTTGGCATCAGTCCGCATAGGCCCACAGTTGGAATCCACATGGAGCTCAGGTGCCAAGGGTATAATTGATTCCACTGTGAAGTGCGCGCACGACGGTGCTAAAAGCGCAAAGGAAAGACGTTATATACGCAATATATGAATATGATAAATATGAAAAGGAAAAGGAACAAGGATATGTTGAAGTGACTGTTTATGATTTTGTGCCTAGTTAATACTGTTATATTACTGGTTTTATTGCCACACTACTGGGATTATTCTCACCCCTTCGGGGCTGCTATTTTCCTAAATGGCAGGAGGACATAAAAGCACATGAAGACGTGATGTTTGCTGTTGATTGCTGATGCGTGGATTACCACTATTGCTGTTTGTTTAAATGGATGACTGTAATGATTAATGTTTTGGTACTTTTGGATGACTGTAGTCTTTATCATATTTATGTTAGCTTGAACTTTTATGAACAGCAGCTATTTTGGAAAACCTTTATGAAAAGAATTTAAGTGCTGAAAAATTTTATACGGATTTGTATACTGCTATAAGGTTCTTTGTTATCTCATGTGACGTTAACGACTCTAATTCCGCTTAGCGAACGACTCTTTTGGATGCATACAAGGGAGGGCGTTACACTAATATAGATGTGAGATTTTTTTTTCAGTTTAATTTGTTACAATTATTTTCATTTATAAAAGATGTTGTGTTTTTAAAAAAAATAAAAAGTTTGATACGTTTAAAAGATTAATTTGCAGATATTGTATACATTATTTTTCATTTTATAAAAGATGTTGTGGGCCAAGCTTTTCATAGGCCAGGCCGTAGGCACCGGTAGGCCGGCCTGGCCCATTTACACCCCTATATTTAACCATCACATGAGGATCGATTTTCATATAAATTAATCTACTTGTTTCCATTGGACATACGTTGAATCACGCATAGTTCCGACAAAACGCTGAAAGGAGGAGCAAGGAGAGAAATAACTTTATTATTGATATTCATTATCAACATGTCATCCCATTCTCGTATTGCAGTAACGAAGGTATGACTATGTGCCACGAAGCATTATTGTTATTGTTTGCGCCATCTCTAATTATGTTTTTGTTCTGTCTTAGAGACAGGAATGTTTAGCCCAACTAGGCTGACGAATTAATCTAGACCGTATTGCTTTTGTTCAGGAATATCTATTGTAAAGATATCCTTAAACCTAGCTTGATCGTTGAATACTAAGTAAAATGTGTGATTGTGGTCATAGTATAGTGATGATTGTGAGTCGAAATTGAGTGTCCCTTTACCGTCAAATCGCCCTTTCATTTATAGGGGCTAATGTACGAGGTTCGCACGTGGATCTGATCTGTCATGGCGCGGTGGTCATTACAGCTGGTCGGCCGTTACCGTTTGGTAACGTGTTGTGCGTTACACGTCTTAAATGCAATCCGTTTCGTTACCTTGGGGTTATCTGTAGCCGGGTTGAATGTCACCGGGTTGTCCAAATGGGCAGATTATATGGGCTTTTCGCCGGGTTGTCCAAGTGGGCTGATTATATGGGCCTTTCGTACAGGTCCATAACATTTTTTTTGTTAATTTTATCTGTCAAATATATGTGTGCAAAATTAAACTTATAAATATGTAGAAATTAGTAGAACTTGCAGAGAAGATTTTGGTTTTGGTAGCAATTTTTACTTGGAAAAGACTATCAATTGGTATTGTCAGATTAAATAAAATCGTTATGTGTCATTTTTTTTTTGGATAAACAAATAGTTATGTGTCTTTACCCAATTATTTGAAATTTTTGGAAATTTGGTTGCTCACACTTCAAAGTCCAAAGGATTTTTGAAGGACTAAAGATAGTTGGTTCAAGTGGTATATGCTTGATTCCTTTTAGGAAGATTTTGAGTTTACGTCCTTGTGAATACAAAAAATCTATTTTGGAAGAGCTAATTCTCCACTCAAACATAATTGCCTCCTATAAAAAAAATACACATGGTTTATAAAAAAAAAATTAGATTCAACAAAACTATTTAGGTACGTTTACCCCACTTAGATTTTTGAGAGAATTGATTGCAAAACAGATATTTTTCCAAGATGTTTAATTTAACAACATTTAAATATTTTTCCAAGATATTCTTTAAAAATATATGTGATTCTTTCTTTCATTCATTCATTTTGTGTGTGGCAATATTAGATGTTGGTCTTCGATTGGAATAATAACAGATTTTTTTCTATGTTTTCAGTTCTTTCTGTCAGCTTTTTTCAGTTTGATTTTTTATGTAAAAAATCTTTTATTTATTTTTTAACTCACCTTCTGTTGTTCTTTACGAAGAGGATGAAGGTTATGAAGAACCAGATCAGGTTGTTTAGACGGAAGAGCTACATCGGTTTTGTGGCTGCTGTTAATGACTTAGGTGTTGACGGTAAGTTATTCGTTCTTTCTCTACAATGCAAAGCAATTGTTATTAATTGCTACAATTGGTCAATCAATTGATGTTTCTGGTTTATTTTAGCAATACTTTTATTATATATTTGAGTAGAGATAGCAATCAAATGCAGATGTCATGGCAGGATTTAAGTTTGACACAGTTGTATCTTATTTTGATTGCAGATTTTGTACCTAAAAAAATTCTTCAATCGATGAAGACTGAGAAATATCTTACTAGAGCGCATGTGGCCAGCCATCTGCAGGTATTTTTTTCTTTTCCTTTCTGCTTTAATTTCATAAAACCAAAGTTTTTCATTCATAGAACTTTATTGGTTTTTGCAATTGTTGCAGAAATATAGACTTCGTCTGAAAAGAGTCACCTCTAAGGCAACCCATCAAGTTAATAATGTCAGTCCTTTTAGATCCTCTTCACCCAGTGGGATGAATAGTAGATTGGACACTCCTGCTGCTCTGAATGTGCCAGAGTTGCCTTCTTCTACAACTCTTCAATTGGGTCATGCACAGAACTTAAGCAACTCAACCAATGGTCAACTTCAATTCCAAGCACCCATAGTTTATAGTAATCAACAAGGTTCACATGGATTACCAATCTTAAATGATGACATGGACTTGGACTTTGGTTCTGATGATGAAAACATGGACTTGGACTTTGTTTCTGACGATGAAAACATGGACTTGGACCATGACGACATGGAATTGGACTTTGGTTCTGACCATGAAGACATGGACTTGGACTAAGACATGGACTTGGACTTTGGTTTTGACCATGAAGATATGACACCATTGGAGTTTAGCATAGAAATTTTTTGTGGAAGTCTCTTGCTTCCCATATTGTTGTAACTTTGCATGGTACTGCTTAGTGGGGATCCTTATGTAACTTTCTGATATATATGACTATACAGTGTAATAAATCAGATGTATTCACCTTAATTGGGTTGAGGAATGAAAGTTTAAAAAAGAAAAAAAGAAAAAAAAGCTAGCTTTCAATAATATAATATCCACTCTACATTAATAGAGTAAGTATGAGATTTTACTCAATAATAATGTTAAAGAGTATGCTAGTAAGTAGTAACCTTTTTTTCCCAATGTATTTAGTTCCTACACAATTCACTTATATACTTAATTATATCCTCATTTCCATGCACTACAAAAAACAAGGCCTATAAGGACATTAGTTTAACCACATTTATTATAATGTTGATAAAAATCCGGAAATACCCCTGATTAGCCACATTATTTCAGAATGAAGTAAAATTATTTCTGAGTTTTTTATTTTTATTTTTTCTAAAAAATATTTTTCATTTCTATTCACTACTCTATTAGTCTATTCTATTAGGGATATACGGTAAAATATATCTTCATTCGTTAGGCTTGGAACTCAGTTCCTTTGAATCCAGAGCTTCACTACTCAGTTCGTTAGGCAAGTAGAATTTCTCAGTGTTAATCTGATAGATCCTTATACTTTTTTAAGATCCAGAGCTTTTATGATAATTGTGTACATCTATTCAGAGTGTTTTTATCACTACTTTTTTTTTATCACTACTGAATAATCACTACTCAGTTCGTTGTTTTCATCCTTATAGATCTATTTTTCTTACTATTTTTTAGTATTTTATACTTTTATTAAATTATTTTTGAAATTTCAGGTTTACTTTCATCTCTATAATTCGAAGTGCTGCTCTCAGATCTGGTTTTTTCATGCAATCTTAAGGTTCTGAAATTATAGTGGAATTTCAGTTTTTAGGGCTCTGAAATTATAATGAGATTTGAATCTCTTTTGTTCATTCTATATGCAGAATGTGTCATTTTGTTCAGTTAACTCTCCCTCATTGTGAGGTACTCTCTCTTTCGTTTCTTGTGTTACAATGTGAGTACTCGCACTAATTTTTATTTTCTTCTCTTTGATTTGACCAATTTCTATATTGATGATTCTATGCTATGCTTCTTGTGATCGTACGTAAAGCTTTTGTGGCTCTG
>JAVKPL010007977.1:0-32515 GCA_032173675.1 Gastrolobium villosum | reverse complement strand
GATGAGCCACTGAAGGCTTTTGACCGCTCCATGCTTCCTGTGGAGTTTTATCATCCAAGTTTGAATGTGGACATCGGTTCTGCACATACACAGCACACTGCACAGCTTCCGCCCAAAACTCCTTCGGCATCCTTTTGTTCTTCAGCATTGACCGAACCATGTCAAGAATAGTCCGGTTCTTCCTTTCAGCCACGCCATTCTGTTGTGGTGAGTATGGTGCTGTTAGAAACCTCCTTATTCCCTGTTCCTCACAGAAAGACATAAACGCTGTTGAGGTATATTCCCCACCTCTGTCAGACCGCACCGATTTGATATAGCTTCCTGTTGCCTTCTCAATCATCACCTTGAACCTTTTGAACACATCAAACACCTCGGACTTCTCCTTCAGAAAGTAAACCCAAGTTTTCCGTGAGAAATCATCAATAAAGGAAATAAAATACTTCTTACCGCTGAAGGAACCCGGATTGATGGGTCCACACAAGTCGGTATGTATTAGTTCCAGAGGTTGCTTAGCCTGGAATCTTGCCATCTTCTGAAACGTGGTCCTGGCATGCTTGCCAAGTACACAACTCTCACAAAACTTTCCTTCAAAGTTGATGCCAGGTAACCCTTCCACCATCTTCTTCTTTGCCAACTCGGTTAGACCACCATAATGTAGGTGACCAAACCGGAGATGCCAAAGTGACGCCTTATCTTCCACCTCGGCTTGTAAACATTCAACCTGTATACATTTCAGATTTAGTTTATACATACGATTCTTACCCATTTGAACCCGAACTATCAGCCGACCTTGCTCATCTTTCAAATACAATACCCGGTCTTTCATAATAACCGAGTAACCTTTCTCCATCAGTTGACCCATACTTAAAATATTGCTTTTTAGGTCGGGTACATAGTACACATCTCGAATTGAGCCAATTAACCCGTCCTTTTGTAGGAAACAGATCGTACCTCGGCCTTTTACCTCAACCTTTGAGGCATCCCCGAACGAAACATGTCCGGTTTCCACCTTTCTCATCTCCTTGAAGAAGTCCTTATGTCCGCACATGTGGTTGCTCGCACCCGTGTCAAGATACCACTCCATGTCATCGTCTGGACTTCCTTTACTGTGTGTCATTAACAAGACACCATCCTTCATCTCGCCTTCTGTGGCTAGGTTGGACGTCTCCTCCACCTTTTTCTCCTCTCTGCATTCTCTTGCGAAATGTCCGACTTTGCCACAGTTGTAACACTTGTCCGAGTTACAATCTTTTGCATAGTGACCAAACTTTCCACATTTGTAACACTCGATGTTTGAATAATGTGACCGACCTCCTCGTCGACCTCGTCCTCTTCCTCTCCAGTTTTGTTGATTTGACTGTCCTACCTCATCACTATACACTTCTTGACTTCGGCCTCGACCTCTACCACCACGGCTAGTACCTCGTCCACCGCGGCCACGTCCTCTACCTCGAAAATTTTGAGAATAGAGCATCTTCTCATCTTTAATTGTTGCTTTGGTCTGAAGTGTCTGTTCAAGAGTTTCCTCCTTCTTCTTCTTTCTTTGTTCATGCGCTTCAAGGGAACCCGCCAACTCGTCAATGGTGAGTGTAGACAGGTCCTTGGACTCCTCTATGGCACAAACCACGTTTTCGAACTGGTCTGTCAAAGATCTCAAGATTTTCTCCACCACTCTGGTGTCAGGTATATCTTCTCCATTCCGTTTTAACTGGTTCACAATTCCTTGAACCCGGGCAACGAACCCGGATACTCCTTCTGTGTCCTTCATCTTCATTCCCTCCAACTCGGCACGAAGGGTTTGAAGCCGGACTTGTTTAACCCGGTTAGCTCCTCTATAGACATTTGCTAAGATGTCCCAGGCTGCCTTTGAGGTCTCACAATTTGCTATCTTCTCGAACCCGGATTCGTCTACAGCTCGGAAGAGCATGAATAACGCCAGCTTGTCTTTTGCACGCGTCTCTTTCAACGCTTTGGTTTGAGCCGCCGAATGGCCTCCAGTGTCCTGTGGTTCTACAAAACCTGCTTGAACATTCTCCCAAGCGTCCTGGGATCCGAGAAGAGCCTTCATCTGGATGCTCCAATTCTCGTAGTTCTCCTTCGTCAACTTAGGTAGTGCCATATCACTCCCCCTCTCCATAGCTCTGATACCAATTTGTGGTATCACTATAATGTAGAACTTAAAATAAAAACAACTATTTTCTTGTGGAGAAGACAAAACTTGTATTTCTCTTTTTCTTGTGATATATTGCTTACAATATGGATTAGTTTATATAGGCATTAGATTGCCTTTTCATAAACCAAAACATTAAATTAGCCATAAACCACAAAACTAAACTTCCAACTCTTGGCCTCTCTAACTCTTGGCCTTTCACTTTCTCACAACTCTTGGCCTTTCACTTTCTTACAACTCTTGGCCTTTCACTTTCTTACAACTCTTGGCCTTTCACCTTCCTAAACACACTCTTAATTAAGACTATTAAATATAAAACTAACAAAACATTTAAAGTTTATTCAACAAGAATCTGTGTGTTCTTTCACACCATTCTTAATTACAATAATGACGTTGTAGGTCCAGTTATTCCTTTTCCTATTCTACTTGTGCTCAAGAATTTTGCAATGGGTGCATTAAATATAAAACCTAACAAAACATTTAAAGTTTATTGCACCTTATATCAATGATCATGCAATCTCACTTGTGATTTCAATGGATCAAAACCGACTTTTTTCGCGAGCATCCAGGAGGAGTGCCCCAGACCTTGTACAGGGAAACTGTTTTTAGTGATACAATTTATAATACATTTATTTTTCATATTTCGGAGAATAAGTCCTGTCAGCAAACTGAATCTGTTGGACAAGAGATATTTAACTTCCCACGAAGGTCAAGGTTCTGAAGCATAAGTGGTTTAAAGCATACATGAAATAGACTGCACATCAATTTTGACTTGTACCTGGATTTATGTATTCAATATATAGTTTCTCCAACTTTTGCATCTGATTTATGCTAGCAAATGAATTTTATCCCTTGCAATATGTTGCT
The DNA here is from genome assembly GCA_032173675.1 of Gastrolobium villosum. Classification (NCBI taxonomy): domain Eukaryota; kingdom Viridiplantae; phylum Streptophyta; class Magnoliopsida; order Fabales; family Fabaceae; genus Gastrolobium; species Gastrolobium villosum. The sequence continues at coordinate 29,478 of JAVKPL010007977.1, read as the reverse complement.
TTTGGTTGATTTTCACAAACACATTGTAATTTTTGCAGGAATCTCAACTCCCTTAATTGCTTCTAGCTATTGTCATGCTCTCTAATTGTATCATCATCTGCAGTGTCTATATTCACATTACTTAGAGTTTGTATTGATAATGATTTACCTCCAATATAGTATTCATTTTTGATTTAAATACATATCCTTTTATTATGTATTTTTCCTTCATGCAGATAAAAGTTATGTTATTGGCTGTGAATGATTTTCATCTCCTTTGGCATCTGCACAACATCAAGTACCTTCACTAGCTGTGTATCAATACATGCTATTTTTAAATCTCCAAGAACCAAAATATAGGTGAAGTGACTAGTCAATATAATTCTTATGGTGTTTCTTTCAAAAAGCAATGACCGAATGTGTGAGGTTTCCACAACTCCCATTAAATCATTGGAACTTGTTATTGACAGCCTCCTAATTATCCCACTAAAGATAGACCGATTATCATCATCACTCACATAATGACAAAAACTTAAATCCTTAATCTTTCTAAGGATCATCTCATTTGATATTCAGATAATTTAACAAAAAAACATTTAATTTCTATCAATTTTGAAAATGAAATACTAAGATATCCAGATTTTATATTAACTCTGTTAAATATTGTGATGCAACATCTTCTGCAGTGTTCCCACTTTCCTGCTTCACAAATCCCTCGGCCACCCATTGACGAATCAGTCTTTTAGATTTATCTTCTGCACGGCAATGGAAGTGTCCAATAACATTGTTGTTATCAAAAACTTTCTTTGCAAGAGTGGTTTTTGTAGGAACTATTGGATTTATGCGGAAGCGATTTAGGACCTAGTACATTGGTATGCTTACCGAATCATCCTCGTTTCACGATTACCTCTTGGTGCGCAGATCTCGTGTAGAATTTCCCTTATGTGATTCCTCTTCACGAACTGCTCACCTCAGCGCCGCAGCACGAACAAATCCCTTGATGCTGGACTGTGGCAGATCTTCCAGACTATGACTCAAGGGGATTAGGGAGTGTGTGGGCAACTCTTCAGATGATGAACATTGTCTCTCTGTTTCTGATTTCCAAGTGGAAACCCTAGGAGGCACAAGTGGAGAATATGATATATATATACCTGCCCAATCCAACTAACCCTAATCTTCATGGGTTAGACTTGGTCTTTGGGCTCTCACTAAAGCCATTGGGCTTAGTGCAAAGGAGCATACATACCCAACAATCTCCCACTTGCTCTTTTGGACACAAACTTGAGTTTATAAACCCAAGACTATGTAGCCCATAAGCCATCATCATCTGATTATACAACCCATCCCTTGTCTCAAGCTAGCCTGGGGATCTACCATTTGTCACTTATCAAGGCTCCTGATAATCTTTGAAAGATTATCTAATTCGGTGCTATTCCACTAAAAGCCCGAACGTGAACTCCAAGATTAATGACATTTATAACATGAATATGCATCGCCCCTTTGTAGAATGTCTATAATTGATTGACAAGTTTTCTGTAACTCAATCAATTATTTATTCCCTTGACTATGATAGTTTCTCTAATGGATTACATGCACTGGCCAGTGTCTTTAATATCCAAGTACCGAAACATATCAAGGGGACATATCCTACAAATTCCATGTTGTTTATCTCATAAATACCGATAATCAAATAATCTCACTCCCAAAATACCGAGTTATTGGCCGTTAATAGATCGAACCTCACCCGTTGGTAAATCAAAGAATGAAAACTATTTGACTACCTATTTATAATAAACTCAGAATTAAGAGCAATTACATAACTATAGTTAACTGGAGATTTGATACCTTATGACAGAAAAACAACCTTAATCAAATCTCACCTTGATCCTTTCAATGTGAATGTTAATTCACACCAATATTTTACAATGATTCGGACAAAACCATTTCATAAAATATTGCAGCCTAAATAAAGTGCCCAACTTTATTTAACAGCTGTGAATCTATTCATCAATTGTGAGAACCTATGATCATGTCCTCCATGAACGTATCCATATGGTCATATACTCCACAATTGATCCGGACCTTGATGTTTGTAAATAGTGTGCAAAATAAATAATACCTTATTTGTAAAATTCAGAAAATGATTATATTATTTCATTGTCTTACTCCAAGAGCACAATGAACCTAATATCTCCCACTCGCTTAATGCAAGTCTGGGATCCTCCTAAGACCCAAAAAAATAACATGCCTCTTGAACACAAGTTCAGGCAAACTCTTAGTAACTGGGTCTACAAGATCCACCTCTAATGCTATCTGAGTTTAGTGAAAAACTCATAGCTCAAGGTTGATTTCTTGAGTCAATATCCACTTGAAATAACTGAATCTGTGAAAACTCAGCTTTTCAAGACTCCCACTAGAATATACTAGCACATAATCTCTCGTTCTCCAAAGATACTTGAGTACATGCTTAACAATAATCTAATGTTCCTCTATATCCAGAATGGTACCATCTCACTACTCCCACTACGTGACAGATGTCTGGTTTATCGCTCAACATGATATGCATGAGACTACCTTTGCCAAAATATAAGATATCCTGCCCATGCATTCTTCCTTTTCAGAAGTCTTTGGTTACTCCTTAGGAAGATGAATTTCACATCTGAGAATTATAATTCTTCTCTTAGAATTCTCATATTGAATTTTGGCAAGAGTTTTGTCAATGTAAGTAGCCTGAGGTAATGCCAACAACTTATTCTTCCGGTCTCATAAGAGTTTTATACCAAGAATATAATTGGCTTCTCCAGTACTTCCATACCAAAACACTAACTTAGCCAACTCTTTATGCTTGATATTACCTCCACGTTGTTTCCAATAAGGAGCATATCATCTACATAAAGTACCAGAAAATCTACTGTCTTCCGTTGGATCCTTTACATACAAATACACATCATTCATCAAGTTTCTCTCAAAATCAAAATTTTGATAACCTGATCAAACATGATGTTCCAAGACCTGGATGCTTGCTTAAGTCTATGAAATAGACTTTCACAACTTGCATACCGTGTGTTCCTGCCCATTTGCTATAAACCTTTTTGGTTGTTGTATGTCGATATCCTGACATCCAACTCCCAAAAATGAAATCTCATAATTGAGAGTTATAGCAGCAACTAAGAGAATCTGGATAGACTCAAGTATGGCGTCTGGCAAAAATTGCCTCCAAGCTAGCTTTGAAGGTTTTCACCTTCCTATCCATCCTCTCTTTGCCTTTTATGTCCACATGCACCTAGTGAGTTTTACCCCTCTTGGTGCCTTTACTAGGGACCGAACAGAGTTGAAATACAAGTATTCCATCTCATTGTTCATAGCTTGAGCAACACTTGATCAACAACATCTTCTAGTGCATTATCGTAACTAGTAGGATCAATGTCACTCAACAAGAGACAACTTGAGAGTTAACAATGTTCTATCCCACTACGAATGTACCGCACTAGACCTTGTGTATTTACAAGTATATCCAAGATTGGGTCAAAGGTGGATCTTCAATTTCTTAAGGATCCATTTATTCTTGATATTGTTCCTTTACATGTGATACTAATATTTCTACTAGTTTCACTTATATATTTATCATGTTGAATTTCCAATTACGGTTCTCTTGTCTGTTCACCTAGAGATATATTTATCCCCTCTTGAACAATCAAGGGAACAGTGGATGAAGCTTCTAGAGATTTTGGAAATTCTTGATCTGAGATAAAACTCATCAAGAATAACCTAACTTAAGAGCTTATAATTTCTCATCTAGTCCTCCTTTAAGAAAATCATGTGAGTGCTCACTTAGATTATCTTGTCCTTAAGACTAAATAAGAAATCATCCCTTGTTCTCTTAGGGTAGCCAAAAGATATGCACTCTTCCATACAAGATTCCATCTTATTTGACTTTTGTTGTAGGACGTGTGCCGTAGCACCCTAAATCTGAATATGGTTTGATCTGGGCTTGCACCCTTTCCACAATTCTTTAGGTGTCATTACAACAAACTTTGATGGTACCAAGTTTAGAAGATACATTTCCTTCTCCTAAGCATCTCCCTTGAACAACATTGGCAAAGATGAATAACTGAACATGATTTGCACCAAATCTAGAAATGTTTGAATTTTGCATACTGCAACATCATTCAACTAATGCATTCCTAGAGTTGACAGTTAAGAAAACTATCCCCTCTTAAATCAGGGTAGACCTGAACTTACCAGACAGGTAGCCAAACACTTTAGTAGACTAAAGTGTTTTGATTTGAACTCCTAAATGCTTTTATGCCTCAAACTTAAAACTCTTGAGATTTTCCAAAAGCTTTAGACTTATGGCGCACTAGGTTCATCTGTCCAAATCCAGAGCAAACATTCATATAATGAAGTACTCATCACCTCTTCTGGTCTGAACGCTAATTGGTCCACATACATTAGTATGAACCAGTTCCAGTTGAATAGTTACGAAAACCTTTTTGGCCCTTGTAGGATTGCTTGGTCATTTTACCTTCCAAATAGGACTAACATGTAACTGTTAGTTAAAAGATTCTTGAACTTTCAGTCTCTCTTTTAACTAAAACATGTTTCCTACTTGAGATAATGTGACTCAATCACAAAAGCCAAAGATATGTTTCATTTGAAACTTTTATTTCTTTGGTGAAAATCCTTGTTCGTCATCCTTTCCATTCAACACAAAAAATTTAGGGGGGTATAGGACAAAGGTAATAAAGACTATTTAAACAATGTACCAGAATAAACAAGACGAAGATGAACTTCGAAATGTAACTGAGGAATCAATTGCATTGTCAACCCAAGTTTTAATCAAAACAACTAACAATAATTGAATTCCTCTTGAAATCTGGGACAAATAAACAGTCACCTAAAACCATAGTCTTATAAATAACTTGTCCTACTGCAAAAGCAGACACAAGTTCCCATTTTAAGCTTAAAATATCTATGTCCATTGCTGACAGGTATGCCATGTTTGAACTACTGCAAAGAGTAACAAACACAATCAGTGATTCCTGAATCAATGATTCATTCACTGATGAGGCCTTAATATACCCATGTATGGTTCTGTTCATCACCTCTGGGCAATTTTTCTTTCAGTGTCACTTCAGTCTGCACTTGAAGAACTTGCCTTGCGGCTTCTGCATAGCAACTGGTTTGACAACTGAAAACCAAGTTGTTTTGTTCTTGTTACCACCCTTGGGTTTCCCTTTGGATTTAACAAGACTCTTAGCAAAACCTGCACCGACTGCATTCTGTCTAGCAGAGCTGCTAGACGCAGCAAACATGTCATTAAGAGTCTGAAGCATTTCTACTCCACTCTTAATCATGTATACTTGCTTCTGCAAGTATTTGGAAAAAATGACAATAATATAGCAGGGAACTACCATATCTGCCCTTTCCCAATCTGAGAAATGCATCTTAGTTTCCTTAGACGCATCCTCTGCAGGTTGCTATGGCCCTCGCATTGTCAGGACAAATTTTAGCTTTCCATGTTTTAGAACAATATCAAAAATTTGCTTTTCACTTATTCATAGTTGGTACCATCTAGAGGTTTTTGACTCAAAATCATTTCTAAGATATTTTCTGAAAAACATATGAAGCACACAATTACAAACAAATAATGCAATAAACAAATGATGTACAAGTAGATTCTCATAACTACTCTTGTTTATTGTTAACAATCCTTTAGTTTATCTTTACAAGGCTTACGATGGGCAAGTCACTTGTAAAAACTAAAATTGTTATTTGGGCCTTCAGTGCCATTGCCAGAGCCTCGATGGGAGGGTTAACAATTTTACCAAAATTGAATGTAATTAACCATTGTTTAACTTCAAAATTATCCTTAGTGTCTAAGCATTGCCGACGATGGGCCGTACAATACTTTACTAAAATTTTGAAATTATTAAGATTTAATCTAGTGAAATCTGATTATCCTTATCCGATGGGGCTTCAGCGATAACCATTTCACTAATAAACCCACAAATGGAGCCCGCAGGTTTTTAAAATTAATTTAATTTTTAAAACCTTCACCCATTCAACATTTTTATTTGAGAATTTTCATAAGCCCAGTCGAATTTATTGTTTAATTTCAAAATCATCTTTAATAACTTAGTATTATCGACGATGGGTCGTACAACACTTTATTAAAATTTTGAAATTATTAAGACCCAATAAAATCCAATCATGCTTATCCGTTGGGGCTTCACATGATTATTTTATTGATAGGCCCACAATGCGCCTGGAGGTTAAATTAATTTCTTAATTTAAATCTCCTCCCATAATTATTAGGTCCAATCTAATAAAATCCAATCATGCTTATCCGATGGGGCTTCACATGATTATTTTATTAATGGTCCTATATTGCGCTTGAAGGTTAAATTAATTTCTTAATTTAAATCTCCTTCCATTCAACATAAGCATTATTTTCTAATTTCCAAGAATTATTTAATTGAGAGTATCCTTTGTTTGATTTCAAAAACTATGTAAGCAAGAGAGCCGATGAACGTGCATCACTTAGCTTATCTGAATTTTGAAATCATTAAGGTCCTAAAATCTGGTCACTTTACGTCAGCGTGTGCTCCACACAATCATGATACATGAATGCTGTATGCAACGTGTGTTATTCCATGACCATTTCAGAAAACCCACAAATTACTCGCAAAATAAACTATTCTCTTAGGAAATTTACTTTAATTATTTTTCTAGATTTAAATCATCCAAATAGCTGATTTTAATTATTAATCTAGATTGCAACAATCATAATAATTATCATTTATGAGGATGATTTGAAATCAAAATAATTTCCATAACGATTATTTGTCTTGATGTTAATTACCCAAAATTAATCAATTCCATTATTAATCTAGATTTTTAACAAAAATCATAATAATTATTAATTAATTTGTGAGGATAACTTAAAATCAAAATAATCTCATAATAACTATCATACTAGTCGCTGAAGACATAATAGCTATTATGCTCATGTAATCATACAAGTTATGCAACAATATGGCACCACCTATTCTATATGGCATGTTATCGCAATTAAAGCATGTTATTGATCATATAATTCATACCAATCAATAAAAGCATTAAATAATAAAATATAATTACTTTAATCCATGGCATTCCTATTTTAAAGAATATAACAAAAATAAAAAAAAATGTTACAACTTTGGAATTCAACTTTCGCCTAGCCCATAGTATCTGTCTCAAGCCCCTTTAGGGTTTCCATAGGCCCAAAAGCCCAAAGACCCAATCCTTTAGCGAGAAACCCTAGGATGCGAAAGAGGAACCCTAGCCGTCAGGTCTGCTGCGCCGTCACCCGAAGTCAAATCAAGCCGAAACTCCAGGGGAAGGACCGCCACATAGAAACGAGTGCACCGCCGCTGGAACCACCCAAAAAGGTGGCCGGACGCTCCCACACTCTCCCTTTCTTTGCCGGAGAGTGGCGGCCACTCTCACCATCTTGTGGAGGCGCGTGGAGGAGCGTGTAGGCTCCGATGGCGGCGATCCACCCACCGTTACGTTCGTCTTTCCGTCCTCTTTCCAACCATATATAGATCGGCCCATTCTGAGATCGGTAAGTCCTCGAAAAGTCTCCGACAGTGCTGACTGCGCATCTTCCTCGCGGTTTCTCGATCTTGAATTTTTACAAAATCTTGAAAAATACACGAAAATTCCGAAAAATTGAAAAAACAGCAAGGAGGAAACCTAATCATATGGGATTAGCCTCCTTGTTACAGATCGAGGAATACACGAGAAACCCTAACCATGGATTAAAGCATTTTTACCGATAAAAATTTAAACTTTTATGAAAATGAATTATAAAATACACGCAGGATTCATACCATAATCCTAGAACCCTAGGTGCCATATTTCAAGAAGCAAAACTAATTACATGATCAGTGAAACTAGATTCACATACCAATGTACAGCCAAGGCTCTGATACCAATTGTAGGAACTATTGGATTTATGCGGAAGCGATTTAGGACCTAGTACATTGGTATGCTTACCGAATCATCCTCGTTTCACGATTACCTCTTGGTGCGCAGATCTCGTGTAGAATTTCCCTTATGTGATTCCTCTTCACGAACTGCTTACCTCAGCGCCGCAGAACGAACAAATCCCTTGATGCTGGACTGTGGCAGATCTTCCAGACTATGACTCAAGGGGATTAGGGAGTTGTGTGGGCAACATTCAGATGATGAACATTGTCTCTCTGTTTCTGATTTCTGAAACCCTAGGAGGCACAAGTGGAGAATATGATATATATATACCTGCCCAATCCAACTAACCCTAATCTTCATGGGTTAGACTTGGTCTTTGGGCTCTCACTAAAGCCATTGGGCTTAGTGCAAAGGAGCATACATACCCAACAGTTTTTCCCTGTCCTCCCATTCCTTCCAGAGTGATTACAGTGCGCTCTACTCGTCCTTGCACCAACCAATCATTCAATTTATCTCTAGCAGCTTCAAAGCCCACAACATCAGCTTCCTCAATGTACAAAGCAGACCTTCGAAGGTTTTCCAATGTCACATCATGGTTTTCTCCAGAATTGTCCGGTCCTTGTTCCATATACGGTTGAATTTGGGAGCCCTCTTTCCACTTCTTCCCTTGATTGCATGAACTTGTGATTTAATCTCCTGAATCTTATATGCTATTTGAAGAAGAAGGATCATAGTTTGGATGGAAACATTAGGCTCACAGGGCAAAGATGCAGACCCAGGATCACGAGGATGTTGTTCCTCACGTATCATATATTCATCAATGATATCTTCCATGCAAAAAGCTGCTTCTATCAGGAGCTTCACCTTTCTTTTGATTCCGCCAGGTGAGTTGTCTTCATCAGCTTCAACCATTCTGTCAGCTTTATTGGTGAAGGCTTGAATTCTTTCCAATTCATCTTTAATCTCTGATATTTCTTTGGGTACACCCCTAATTATATCGGCTGCTTCGAATAATAGTGGAACCAAATGCTTAGAAGCAAATGACCACAGCTTATCCCACATTTTAGAATAGCTCTGATTTCTGTTACATGGTCAAAGAAAAACTTTGTCCATCAAAATTTTTATATACCATCGAGTTCATATGGAAAGGAAGACTTTCTCGAGCACGGAATCTATAAAATATATTTTAAAGTATTAGATCTATGATTCATACCTCATTTAATATTTAGACCTCGCCGCCGGACTTAAAAAATGTTTCGAAAGTTAGAAGAATATATACGAGTTTCCCATGGTCTTTATTTAATCTTTATTGAGCAAGTTGTATTTTGATAATTTGTAATTGTAATATCAAAATGTTCATACTTTTATTGTCTTAGGTGGCCATGTTTGTCATTGTTAGTTTGGCTGGCATACTCTGGTTCCAGAGACAGGTGACAGGCTGGCAGCATTATAGAAAAGAAACATTTTTCGTAAGTATTTTTTTTTTTTGGTAAGCACATTTTCCGTAAATCATTAAAGAGAAAAACTTCCTTTTCACTTATTGTGATTTTATGATTTATCATTTTGATTTCTTGTAGTGGTGCAAATATATATGGGAAACACTACTCTTATACTACATGTGATAACTTTCTCTCCTACACACCATTCGATAAATTCGATAACTGTATCACCTTTTTCTTTTCTTTTTATGTATCAGGTGGTGGAGCCCACAAATTTATCTCTATGACATGAGATAACTTATCTCCTTTAACATGAGATTAATAAAACTATATATATATATATGTGGAGCCCACAAATTTATCTCTATGACATGAGATAACTTATCTCCTTGAAGCATGAGATTAATAAAACTATATATATATATATATATATATATATATATTTATATATATATATATATATATATGGGCTTTATATTTCTTCTGTAGCCGCAAAAATCATCATCTTTTGTGTAACACCCCGTTCTAGAACCGATTTTTTAACATCGACTTATGATATTAAGCGCAGTTACAATCACATTGGTTCAATTAAAATCAGGTTAAATTTTTCTTTTAAAACCAAGTCGAATTTAAATTACCCAATTGCGTGACCATAACCGTAATACATTGCGGAATAAAATAATTTAAGCTTAATATCATACTCTCATTTCATTAGACCAAAAGTGGTTAAATGTCTTCCTCTCTATTTTATCAACGCATGGTTTCAAACCGCGTCTCAATTGGAGCTCTACAACTCAAGTTATGACCATTTAAGACCACAAAATTTCTATGTGGAAACAGTTCATGCGCGCTGAAGCGCGATGTCGGGCGCTTAAGCGCGCACAGGCAGAAAGAATTCCGTCCTTTTGCAGCGCTGGGCGCTTAAGCACGCTGAGGCAGGGAGTCTTGGCCCTCACAAGGGCAGCACGACACTAAAGCGCGCTCTTGGGCGCTTAAGCGCGCTGACAGAGAATTTTCAGCACACTCACTTTCCTTTCTCAGTTCATGGGGGATGCATCCAACCCCTTTTCTCAACACCTAATCAACATGCCAAAACCTTAATACATAAATGTAATCAATGCATATGCATCAAATGCTTTACATGTCTTTCCATCATATCCTTAAATCACGTTTATAAGTTTCAATTACAAAGCATGAGACTTAGCTACAAAACACTATGATCAACTCTTTGGCTCCCATCAACAAAAGAGATACCAAAAGGGATGATCATAGGCTAAGTCCAACCAAATAAACATAACATGCATATAACAAATGACTTTCATTTAACAATGTTATACAAAGGAACTACAAAATGGCATGCTTAATTCAATTGATGCTAAATCTTCATATATCCCTTTACTTCAAATATGGCCACTTGCCATCTGAGGCTCCTGCAGCATCCTTGCCTGAAAGGGGGTCCCCAACAACACGGGGTGAGATATACGAATATATCCAGTAAACCAGGGGTCCTTGGAGCATCTCTCCACCCCATAGTTCAATAACAGTGTAATAGCAATGACAATAATAATGCAGTAAATACATATCCATGCAAGTGTACACAACATCTCCAGGAGAAATCCCTCGAGCTCTCGAGCTGTCCTAAGGATACTCAGATGCAAATAGTCCTACTGGCCAGCTAAACTACCAAGTATGATTTACGCATCGTCATGCGACATACCAACATAGGAAACACCTTCCTATGTCACACCAAAACATGCAAATACTTATAACAAAGCATTACACTATTTCATTGCATTTATATAAAACAACACACCCATTACCCGTTCAGGGCTTGGTGGAACAATAAAGGGAATTACACCCAAGGTCCGAAGGCTTACCTCAATGCTTCCAACTCAACCTTTGTTCTACACCAACCTTCACAACACAAATATCACTTTCAATGAGCTAACCGAGCTCCATAGCTTGCTCCAATGGTTGGTTACTCACGGTTGGTCCAAATGCCTCAATCCTAAGCATCACAAGGACAATATCAAAAATCAACCAATCCAAACCATTGATTACAAAAACAAGCCAAACCATAGTTAAATGCATAATCTTGTAATTTTTCAAACAAAATCATACGACTATCTAAACTCATTTTCACCAATTAGATGTCATTCCTAGCATTTTTTTCAACATACACTAGGCCTCAATCTTCCTAGAACATAGCCAATTTACTCAAATTTCATAAACCCTAAAACACTATTCATCCAAAACCTAAATCATGAATTCTCCATGAAAATAGAGTTCAAAGGATGAAATCTTTCCACAAGTGTTGCACAATCAAGGGGTGATGGTTCCTAAAGCTTCCATGGAGGTAGAAGCTCCCAAATCTTACAACTTTTCCAATTGGTCGAATTTTTGGGAGGAAAAATCTCACACCACACAGCTCCCCACTAAGAACCAAGCTAGGATTATGAAAGAGAGGAAGATTTGGAGTGGTTTAGGCTTTTGAATCATTCAAAACCATCAATGATAGCACACCCTAGGGTTTTCCCCCTTTTCTCTCTTCCTTTCCTCTCTTCTCCTTTCTCTCTTCGTTTCTTCTTTTCTTCTTTCTTCTGCTGGGGGTCGACGGGTTTGGGAGGGGAAAAGGGTTCCCTTAAGTGACTTGTCACTTAACACAGGTTAAGTGGGTATCGGTTCATCTATCTATTAAACTCCATTAATTACCAAACTTTACCCATAAGTCTGAAATATTTTTCTAGGAGTATTTCTACTTCCATTTTTATATTTTGGGTACTTTTGTCTACACCCATTTATGCCCCTTAATTTTCACTGAGTACATTTTTTGCCTCAAAATTGACCCCAATTAATTTTGTTAGGGAATTTATTTATTTTTACTCACAATTACATGCTTAACTATCTAATCACATGTAATTTGCTAATTAATTATGTTGGGCTATTATAATCACCCCACCTTTTAGCGATTTTGTCCGCAAAATCAAGAACATACATGCCCTTAAACTCGGGATACAGCCAGAGAAGCTCATCTTCCCGCTCCAAAGTGGACTCTTCAGGTGTCCTTCCTTCCCATTGGACTTTGACCATAGGAATAGATTTGTTCCTCAGCCTTTTCTCATCTCACTCAAGTACTTTCAGTGGTCCAATTGGAGTCTTCAAATTTTCACGAATCTCAACATCATCATGTTGAACCACATGATAAGGATCAGCTACATATTTTCTTAGCTGAGAAACATGGAATACATCATGTACATTGGATAGTTGAGGAGGTAAGGCAAGCTGGTAGGCAACCGGTCCCACCCTACGTAGAATCTGGTAGGGTCCAATAAATCTAGGACTCAGCTTCCTCACTCCAAGGGCTCGTCCCACACTCGTAACTGGTGATAACTTTAGAAACACATGATCTCCCTCCTCAAACTCTAGAGGCCGATTTTTGAGATCATAATAACTCTTTTGGCGATCTTAGGCCTTTTCAAACGATCCCTAATCATTTTAATCTGCTCAGTGGTCTCCTGAACAAAATCCAATCCAAACCGTTCTGTGTCTCCAACCTATGCCCAGCAAGTAGGTGTCCTACACCTGCGACCATACAAGGCCTCGTAGGGGGCCATACCTAGACTAGCATGAAAACTATTATTATATGAAAACTCAACCAGTGGAAGGTATCGATCTCATGCCGTACCCTGCTCCAGAGTGCAAGCCCTCAGCATATCCTCCAACGTCTGAATGGTCCTCTCTGTCTGACCATCCGTCTGTAGATGATAGGTGGTACTCAGTCTCAACTGAGTGCCAAGAGCCTCCTGCAATGCTCCCCAGAAGCGAGAAGTGAACTTCGGGTCCCGATCACTAACAATGTTCTCAGGCACCCCATGAAGCCTCACAATCTCCTTCACATAGAGCCTGGCCAATTTCTCAGCAGAGAAATCTACCCGAACTGGTAAAAAGTGTGCGGACTTTGTCAATCTATCCACAATTACCCATATAGAATCATAACTAGCCTGTGTCCGCGGCAAACCCACCACAAAATCAATGGAGATACTCTCCCATTTCCATTCAGGAACATCCAGTGGTTGCAACATACCAGAAGGCTTTTGATGCTCAATCTTGACCTTCTGACACACGAGACACTTGGAGACAAATTCAGCAATATCTTTCTTCATACCAGGCCACCAGAAATTAATTTTTAGGTCCTGATACATCTTTGTAGCTCCAGGATGGACAGTGAATTGACCCCTATGGGCCTCTGTCATTACTTCATATGTCAACTGTCTAGGTACAACAATACGACCCTGATATAGTAGTATACCCTCATCATTGCAGGATACAGCACTCTGACTTTTCAGTCGTTTAGCACTTTCATTTTGCAGTTGAGCATCTTTAATCTTGGTCATCATTTCGTTCTCAATTCTCGTAATTTCGATGTCACAAATTCTGCTGGAAAGACTTCAGACAATTTCATATCTTTGAACCTTTCAATTACATCAAAGTCCCTCATCATCATATTCGCCATGTTCACTGACTTTCGGCTCAATGCATCCGCTACAACATTAGCCTTGTCGGGATGATATTTCAGTTCAAAATCGTAATCCTTTAAGAATTCAGTCCACCGTCGTTGCCTCATATTCAACTCTTTTTTATCGAATAAGTACTTTAGGCTCTTGTGGTCACTAAATATGACAAATTTCATTCTATACAAGAAGTGCCTCCATTGTTTCAATCCAAAAACAATTGCGGCAAGTTCTAAGTCATGAGTCGGATAGTTTTCTTCATGCGGTTTCAATTGCCTTGAAGCACACGCTACCACTCTCCTATCTTGCATCAGCACACAACCCAATCCCTTTTTAGAAGCATCACTGTACAACTCAAATTCACCTTCCGGATCAGGAAGTACTAACACAGGAGCAGTCGTAGACCTGAAGAGGCTACTTGGGAACGGGTGAATGAGATTCTCTGGCTGTATCTTGAGTTAGCGGACCAGTATGACTTAATTTTGCTGACAAAATTTCATAAAAGAAGGGTGAATATAACACTTCATATTTCTAAAACGTATAATTATATGTGATAATGTGGATTAAAGGGGAATGATTAGTGAAAATCCGAAATTTATGGCCTAAATAAGTAAAAAGGGTAAAATGGTAATTTACCAAACTCACAATCCTAGGCATGAAAAATTGAGTAGAATGTCTCAAATGGTAAAAATAATGCCGAAAATGTTTTCATGACGAAAAATCGAGTGGACAGGCACGTTTCGGAAAATTTGATGAATAGTGATTTTACCTGTGTGAAATACTGCGGTATAATTGTACCGATAAGCGCGAAAATATTATTAGTGTTTTTAGGAAACAAAAATAAGACGTGAACGAGAAAGATACGTAGGATATGAATTTATGAATTGAAATGGATGATTTAAGAAAGTTAAGTGACATGTGGGACCCACTTTAAGTGATTTAAGTGACTTAAAGGCATGAAATTGGATTTTACACACACTCTCTCTCCTCCCTTCTTCTCCTTCACACAAACCTTCACCATTGGAAGGGGTTAGTGAGCTTTTCAATTTACAACTCCACTTTCTAGCCATTTTTGAGAGGAACTTCCAACTACAAAGTTGTTCCCCTTGAGATTGTGAGTGACTTTCGTGTAGAGTGCACCTTGTGGGGAGCATTGTGGAGGGAGAAATCCTCCATATACAGCCACAAAATTTTGTGTATTTTGGGGAAACTTTGGTGACTTTTGAGTTGATCCATTGGTTGGAGATCACTCCCTTGGATCCAAGTGAGCTATTGGTAGTAAGTTTTCTCACTCTCATGGAGTTTTTGTTGAGATCATAAAATGGGGAGGGTTTTGATTATGTGTTGATGAGTTGTGGTAGTTAGGAGCATTAAATGGTATGTCTCCTTTGGAATTAAATGCTTAGAATGGTAAATGATGATAATTGATGCAATAAAATTTATTGTGATTTGTAAAGTTGTAACATAGTGAAATTTTGAGTTGAATTTCAATACTTTGGGAAATGGCATGATGATGGGATTGGATAATTGAGTTGTGGAGCATTGAAATGGGTTAATAAGAGGATTTTAAGGCATGTGTAAGTGTTGAATTGGATTGCAAACCTTGAAGCATGATTCCATGTAGAACTCGAACTATAGGTTGGTTTAAGGAAAAATGAGGTGATGCATGTTGTGTAATCAATGGTTAATACCTTGATGCATATAGGGTGAGTTAGTTTGATGATTGAGATGATTAAGATAGTTGAAGAAATGAAAATAGCCTTTAGGCTTAAGTGGTTATGTTGGTTAGTACTATTGTGAAGTTAATTGATTATATGAAATTGGTTGTTGATCATTGTTGTTTGATCAATATAGGTTGCCTTGCATGGAATCAATAAAAGTGGATTAAGCTTGGAGTTTACGTGGAAGACAAAATTCATAGAGTTGAGGAAAACCTTTGGAACTTGGGTTTTAATCCCTTGTGTGCTCCACCAGACCTAGTGGAAGCTTGTGGTTGGATTTTGCACTTTGTGACATTGTGTGGAAATGTATGTTCATGCATTATTACTTATTCTGTGAAATGTTTGCGATCTTTGGCCAGTAGATGTGTGTGGTTTGGACTTCCGTTGGAGATATCCTTTGGGAATTTCGGTAGGGTTTTGCCGTGGGGCCGACTCTGGGAGCGGTACCAAGATGATCCAAACGTGGGACTTTCGCTGGATAAGACTCATGAGGAGTTCCAGTTGGGTTTTACCATGGGGTCATCTCATCCATTGGAGAGGCACTAGGAAGCTTCCTGGGAGTTATATGACAGGGTCCTTGAACGGAATCCTTGTGTGGATGTTCTTGGATTTGTGCCCAGTTGTTTGTGATGTTGTATGTTATGCATTTTTACATGATGTTATTTGTTGCACATTGAGTAAGCCATGGGGTGGAGTAATCCTCTAGTACCCTTGGTTTACTGAGATATATTTTTATATCTCACCCCACGTTTGGGGACATCATTTCAGGCTATAGCGACATGGAGTTGGATCATGATGTGCATACGGATAGGATGGCATTTGGAGGAGTTTATTTGATGCACATAATATGACATTTAGCATATTGGACTTATACCACGAACATATTTTATGTTGAGATTTCCATGCTTTTGTAATGTTCATGACTAGATTCTAAGTCTATGTAGTTGATGTACATTTATGCCTGTTATTTATAATTGTATTTTGGGTGACAATGTGATTTGTCCATGCCACTTGGATTATGCTTAAAAACGTAGTTGTTGTAAAGAATATTGTATGGAGGTTTATAATTGATGGAAGGACCAATGACATAATGAATGTGTTGACCTGTGAAATTAGTCAAGTGAATATTGGGATGATAATTAATTAGGTACATGGTTGGAGAATTGGTAATTGTTGAAAATATAAATAGAGTGCTGTCCAATTTTCATCTCCTATATGATAGAATTGGACCCCTTAACCTTCTTGGAAGTTATAGATCTTTCTTTTAGCTTTCCAACAAGACCAAGTTTGTGTCAATTGGATTAGTATAACTCAAGTTATGGGTAAAATACCAAAATAGGTTGAATTTCCCTTGTTTTGGTGCCTCCCTCCAGAATTGTGGCGCTATGGGCGCCAAGTTGGTGCTATTAGTGCCACCCATTAGTGGGAGGCCATAAGCATGGCACTGTGGGCGCCAATCTGGCACTGTGGGCGCCGTCTTCACTATCTTCGGGCGCAATAGTGGCGCTGTCAGCGTGGGTATGGCGCTGCCAGCGCAGGGTCCTGCGGAATCAACACCCTTTTTCTTAGAAAATCCATAACTTGAGCTACAGTACTCCAAATTAAGCGTAGTTTGAACCCACATGAAGCTAACGAGGAAATATATAACATATTAAGGAATAAGAAGCATTTGTGAGGTATAAAATTGTGAGAGTAAATAAAAAGATGAAGGAATTTAGTGTTAAACATTGATAGAATGAGTTTAAGCTTTGTTGGTTTATGGGAACCACTTAAGGACCTTCAAATGTAAACTGTATGATATTAAGCTAATGTATTCATAATTCCGCTATAAGTTTTGATTTGTGATCACAGTTTTTATATTGTCTGATACGATTATTTTAAAAGTACGAAGGTTATTAAAAAGAAAAAGTTTTTTCGTAATTTCAAATAACTGTTGTGATTGTGACTGCGCTTAATACTAGAATTGCTGATAACATGCCGGTTCGGTAACAGGGTGTTACATTTATCACCATTGATCCATCTTAAATGTTAATTTTATGAATCTACCAGTTATAATTTATTTTGTCACACTTATTAATTAATTATTAATTCTTACTAAATTATAACAATTGGATTGACGGAAATCAACTATCAAGATTTGGTGTCAAAGGATCTTGTCTCATAAATATGTCATACTTATTAATTACTTATTAATTCTCAATAAATTATAATAATTGAATTGACGAAAATCAACTGTTAAGATTTGGTGTCAAAGGATTATGCTCTTATAAATATATATATATATATATATATATATATATATATATATATAAAGCCCTATAAGATAAAATTATTTCTCCGGATGCTAGATGTCCAGTAATAAATCTTACACTGTTGATTGACTATGATTTCACACATTTAATGCTTTCATCCACCTTTTTATTGTTATGATTCCACGAATTTATTTGCTGGATGTCAAGCTGCTGGAGAAAAGTAAAGCCCTATAAGGTAAAATCATTTCTCTGGCTGCTGGACGTCCAGCAATAAATCTTACACCGTTCATTGGTCATGATTCCCCATTTTTAATGCTTTCATCCATCTTTTTATGGTTATGATTCAACGAATTTATTTGCTGGATGTCAAGCGACTGGAGAAAAGTAAAGCCCTATATATAAACCTAATAGGGTATTATGGATTTTAATTTTGTGAATTATTGATGATTTTGTTCCACCAAAAACTTGAGAAACATTGTAATATTAATGAATTTATTTACGAAATATGATATGGCTTTGCTTTAATATATATATATTAATATATATATATATATATATATATATATGTAAAAAAATATTTCTGCAACCACTTTAGATAAGGTTGTCAACTGCTACCCCTTTTTAACTAAGTACGACCGATAGTATATTAAAAGTGTATTTTTTCTCTCTGCCACGTCAGCCGACAGTATCTGAGGAAAGAGAAAGAAAGAACAGCTTTATTGTTATAACTACGTACAACCGGTCGTACTTAATTAAAAAGGTATAGCTGTAGATAATCTTATCTAAAGTGACTGTAGAAATACTTTTCCCTATATATATATGATTTATTTTCTTAATATTCTACACTTATATGAGCTCAATTTTTGACTTGATTAATATAGGATAAATGTGATATTGTTGTTATTATCTTTATCATTGACCCTTAGAACTTGATAATATTGAGATGTTTTTGAAAGGTTTCGAAGTCACAAACAAGGACTAATACCCTTCAATTTTATTTTATTAAAATGTAAGTACATTAATATAAGAGATACATAACATTGAGCAACAGACAATACAACAAAGAAGCAGCTACTATTCAGTCATTATTTTTTAAAAGCTAAGGTTTCTGATTTTCTCCACAACCTTAGATTATTCCTTGACAGTAGCCTATCCAACACAATATTCTCATTTCCTGCAAACGATTCCCAACCCAGATGAAAACTTGGTGCAATCAAGGGTACCAAACTGAGTCACTTCAGTGGTCTCTTCCTCATATGAACTTTTCTGTGAAAACACACAAGAACCACAATGTGGAGAAAGCAAAGAGGGAGTGAAGTATCTATCTTCTCCTCCAACAACAGGCATTGCCACACCAGGCTTTGCTGGGTTCTCAAAATCAAGCCTATAAGTTCTCCCAAGCACACCATCAACTTTAGGGGACAGAGCAAAGAACCTGAACTGAACTTCCAAGTGTGCAAAGCAATCATCATTAGGTACTTGGTAGTTATGAATCCTATCATCCTCTTTGGTTACTGGCACCACATTGACCAATATTTCAGCAACATCTTCTAGTGTAACTATGACACTGTTTTTGGTAGCCACTCTTTCCACTTTAACATCTTTCTCTGGAGAGTACCAAGTGGAAAGAGTGCCTTCAGCTAGAACTAGATCATTCCCATTATAGGTGAATTTCAAATGATCAACGTTGTCATTCCATTTTGATGTTTTGGTGGCTTCAAGTGTGAAGGTTTTGGAATTGAAGAGGACTCCAAGGGCTTGAATCCATGTGTAGTCACGTGCTCTATTTGCTGGCCTGTGTCCAATGAAGCGAGCATTGATTTGAAGGCTTGAGTCAGAGACTAAACTGAAATGTTCATTGCTCTTTCCATGGAAATAGAAGACTCTGCCATCTCCACCAATGAACCGGGGATCATAACACCCTGATCCTGGTGCATTGCAGTTTGGTTTGCGATCTAAAAATTAGAAAATGAATTATTTCATCAAGTTTTGTTTCCACACCCCATAACAAAAATAAATTGGTACTAAAAAAACATTAGACGGTTGAAATTAAATACATTCTAACAGTATCTGTAAAGAACCAATTCAACTTCAGTGACCATAAGGTCGTTGAAGCTCTAGTGTTGGGTGAGGGAATTTTTAATAATTTATATTATTCTCATAATCTAAATTGATATATAACACCATGCAGCTTAAGAATTTGAGGAGAAAGATGTGCGTAGTATAAAAAAAAAAAATGGGAGGAATAAAAATTGATTATGTATTGGGACATTATATATCAAATATAGCCAATCACTTCCTCTCTATTTGTGTCATATCTAGAGCTAGAAAATTGAGAATAGCACAACACAAAAAATTGTACATTGTTTGAAAGGGAAGGTTATATTTACAAACTTTTTTGTTTACAAACTATTACAAACTACACTAAGTACGACCGGTCATACTTTAATCATGCAGTGTATGACCAGTCGTACTTAGTGTAATTTGCAAAAAAAATTTGTAAATGTATCTTATCCCTTGTTTGAATGTTCAAATATTATTAGGCAAAAAATAACTTTTAAGGGACCATATAAATCTCTAAATTTTGTTAGACACTAAACTAAGTTATAATACATTATCCACCTCACAAAAAGAGAAAAAAGACCAATAATCCGTATAACTAATTCATTCATTACACCAGTTTTATAGTGCAAAACAATACATCACATAAAGGGTATTATGATAAATTTTGCTTTACTCTGACTATGAATATCATTAAATTTCTTTTTCTTTTTTCTTTATCACTAAATTTCTAGTCCTGTGCATTAATTATCAAACAACTAGCAAACCAAAAATTGTCATATGACTCAACCACTTATGCAGTAATGTTCTGTATTGTAGTGTTACTTAACATGCATCAAACGTGACTGCATAGGATTATAGTATAAGAAAAAATGATATGTGAATGTTATTTTTTGTTGTTAGAAAAATGACACCATCACTAACAAGAGAATGGAGAGTTAATTAAAGTAAAGGAACAATGAAAGGATGGTTTATCTTACGTCTGCAGACAGCATTGCATATAGGTTTGTCACAGTCGATGTAACAAACCTTAGCCTTAGGATTTGTAGATTCACTGCTTCGGCACTCGGCAGGACATGCGATGTGCTTTCCATAGCATCGAGTTCCTTTGGTGATACAATAGCGGTAATAATATGCATTGGACTGAATCAAACTTGAGACAAAGACTATGAGAACGATTAGGATAGAACTTCCTTTGGTGATCTCCATAATTAAACTCTGTCACTGAAATATGAGAAACAAATAGTGTTAGAGCCAATTGATGCAGCAACACAATGTGTCCCCTGCTATTTATAGATGTATCATCAACTATGTTGCTTGTTTATTGTGAAGGTGGCTTTTGCAAACTTGTAGTCTAATCTATTGCTAGCTAGCTCAAAGTTCAAAGTATGAACGTGGGTTTACCTGATTGAATGCAGAAACATCGATCAAAAGGATTCACCTAATTTCTTCTTATAGAAGTGTTCATAAAGGTGTTAACTGATGCCTTAAACTGCAAAATTGGTGGCTGAACTTCTAATAATCTTAACTAGTTAGATACCAAGTATCATATTAATGATTATATAACAAATTTCGGTTTTTAGGCTTGAGCCGTAAGTGATGCCTAAGCACTTTTTTTACCTTGTGTTAAATTTTTTTTTCTGGAAGGTATCCCCATTCAACTTCTTCCGGACACCTTGTCCTCGGAGTACTGTCCGAAAGCTACCCCTTCGAGGAGAGAGGCATGTACTCTGGCCCCCGAAGATTTTTCAAGAATTTACTTGAGAAGCTCAATTGCCAATATAGCTATCCTTGGAGGTTACCTTGTGTTAATCTTAACTTGCATTTTAATTTTATTAAAAAGTGGTAACGGTAAAGACCGAACTAGTGATTACTTATAATAATAGAGGCTCTGATATTATATAAAAATAAATTAAATCCAAAAATTTAAATTATTAGGTGGAGACAAATTAATAATTTTTATATTATATATCTATTGACTTATGGGAGGGAAAATGAGCTAAATCTTATGCAATAAACATGAAAAATATATTAATAAGGGTAAAATGTGTATCATTTTAAATGATGCAAAGTTGTGTCATTTTAAGAGAGAGAAAGAGATAGACAAAGGAGGAGAGAGAGTTGACAAAAAAATAAAGGTATGAGTCTCATTTCTTTGTGAGATGTGAGAGTGAAAGAATATAAATTGTGTCATTTAAAAGAATAAATATTTTTCCCTATTAATAACTATAAGAGATAGAGTGGGAATTCATAAAATGTTTAGCATATTATTTTTCTTCTGTAAGTATGCTGTGCCTACTGCCTAGGGTACGCGTTATGCACTCCTGAATTCTTGGTTGTGAGTGGTAACTTGTACCATTCTTTGGATGTTATGCTCTCATGTAATTGATGAGATGATATTTTAGAATATATGCTGATATATATTGTTGCTTCTATAAATGGTTGAACGCTTTGGACTTGATGTGAGGCTTACGGGATCCCTTGCCAAAGGAAAGAAAAGAATGAAGAAAACATTCAATGAGATGATAAAAATACTGTGGGATCATGGACTGGACCCTTATCCCCCGGAGTCATCCATGAACCGATTCCTTAGGCAGTTATAGGTTGATTATAGAACATAATTCAATGTTACATAGATGACTTTAAATCAGTTAATATCAGAAATTTGGACGTGAGATTTAATTAGTTGAATCAACCAACTATTAATTATATAAAAGTTTTTTTTTTCTTTTCATAAATGTGAAATATATTTATAATACCATTTGGTGAAACATGATGTGTACTATTCATTAGAAACACAACCGAAGGCCTTTTCAGCTATAAAGTGACTATAAGTTTGATTCATTTAACTATAATATATGTATAGAAAGTTAACGAATAAAAAACTCCTTTTACTTTTTCATATTTACTTAACTTAATTAAGCGAAAAGCATGTATAATGTAATGAATCTACGCCTTCCAATATATTGAAGTTACATGCATCTTTATTTAGAATGTACACGAGCTTTTCTCCTACTCACTAGAAGAAAACAATCACATTTAACTATGGTTTTTATAATTCTCATTTAACATGAGAATTCAAATTTTTCTACACACTCTTCGATCTCCGTGCTAACATGGGTCCTACATATAATTTTTTCTAACACATGGGTCTCACATGCATTTTATCTCACAACATAAGATTTCAATTCTTCTTCAAGATGAGAATTATAAAACCCTTTAACTTTAGACTAAGTTTTACCAAATCAGCCATATGACGCTTGAATTTCCTTGCTTGGAAGCTCTGAATTAAATTGAAGTTTACATGTGTAATGAAATCAATTAACAATCAGCAAATTTAATCTGAATATTGTGATAGCTTCACCTCAAAAGCTAGTTTGTAAAGTAAGAGAGTCTAAAGTCCATATAAAATTCACACGAAACTCGTATGTTTCTGATGGGGAACCAAGTATCATACCTTGCAATTGGATCGTAACAAAACTCTAAACCTTAAATTATTAAGCGCAGAATCTTTCCTCTCACGCGTTTTTCTCATTTGCATATTCTGCCTTATTCTTCTATTGACTTAAGCATCAGGATCCTTGTAGGTGCAACTTCACCTCTTGTCTATTAAAGCATGTAGAGAAGCCTCCTTAAATAATCTTCAACCACCATCAAAGAAGACTAAAAAACAATATCTTAACCAGACCAGGTATCACGAAATGATCGTTGGCACTCCCTCTAAGAAGAAGTAAACTTTAAATCCGATCTCCAAATATGATAAACACAAAGAAAATGATTACAAATGAGAACATATCCAACACTTATATTACGTTAAGGAAGTTTGTTAGGATTTGAAGGAACTCAACTCGTTTAGTTAATTTTATAGCATGAAGTGAGTGTGAGCTGACTGGGATTGGTGTATTGTTAATGCATGTGAATAGTGTACTGTTTGGGTTATTGTACTATTAGGTTGTTAGTTCGTTAGATGGGTTGTTAAAGTAGTTTGTTGGTAATGGGTGTATATAAAAACCATTTATGTAACCATTCACTACACCAAAAACATATTTTAGTGGCGGTTTTTTTTTTAATCTTAGCGGCGGATTGAACCGCCGCAAAATTCTTTAGTGGCCTTTTTAAAACTGACGTAGAAATTGGCGCCATTAAATATTTCAGAGACGGTTTCACACAACCGACGGAATAACCGACGTAAAAAACAAAACCGACGTTACATGTCCATAACTGACGTTAAAATAATATATTTTAATAAAATTTAATAATTTTAGCGACGGTTTTGAACCGCCGCCATTCTGCAATTCTGTTTTTTTGTGCAAATATTCCCTGCTTTTTTTGTATTTGCTATTGCTTTTTTTTTTAATAATTATTTGCTGCTGTTTTATCTTATAATTATTTATATCATTACAAAAAACATAATACTGATTGATCAAACATTTAAACTTCAGAATCTATTATCATTAAATTTATACATAATTAAATGTAATCCAAGATAAATACAAATAGTGTAACAAATGTAAAATGTCTCACTATTAAAAATTAATAGATCCAAATACATGATAAAACAAAGTAAATGTGCTTTGCAAATTTAACAAAAATGGAATCAAAGTATCAATAATACTACAAATGTTTAAACCTGAGTAATCTTGCAATCAAAGTGCCAATAAAACTACAAAAGTTAAAACCTAACTAATCTATTAGGGCTCATGAGTTGCAGAATGTGAAGAAGGTTGATCACGAGGATTGAACTCTGGTGCCTGCATTAAAAACAAATGAATAACATTTTTAGTAAATGCATTAAAAAATTATATAATGATTATTAAGAAAAATACTTTCTATTTATCAAAAGGAAAAGATTCTTTATGAGAACAAAGACATTTCAACCAGCAATAAAATCTAAAAATACTACTACTTTCTACCCACTGCATCTCTCTCTAACTGCTATCCTACTGTGCATACTTAAATCACAACACCATTTATCTATACATTGTTCTATAAACTCTTGTAGATTCCAGTTCCAGAACATACCATATCAGAAACAGTATCATCAAGAGAATGGACATAAGCATGCATCTCATCACTTCCACCATGCCCTAAGTGTAAACATAATAGATAAAAATCAGAATTGAGCAAATAAATAGGAGACAAAAAATTTTAAAACACAATATACTAGAGTGGAAAATAAAGCATCTAAGTTTCCAGGACAGATTTTAAGTCGGGGCATGGCCTGGTTAAGAACATATATCCTGCTTTTTGAAGTTTTCATATTCTAATAAACTGCTATATTTGAAACGGTGAAAAGCACTAGAGTGGAACATAAACCATCTAAGTTTCAAGGACAAATTTTAAGTTAAGGGCAAATACTCTCATCAGCAAGTCAGACATAATACTCTCAGACAAAATAAGCTTACTTGTAAATAGGAGCTTGAAATGTTACTTTATTGCACAAAGAGAACCCAAATAACTCAGTCCAACAACATCCAAATATAGATGCGGATTGAAGTGCAGTGATCTGTAAAGAGAAGTCTTACCAACCCAATCCATCCCATAACCTTGAAGCCATTGGCATTGAGCTGCTTTGCAAAATTACTATATCTGCCATTGTCAGAGAATAATGGTAGGGATCAGGAATAGAAAGAACACAAGAGAAAACAAACTTAAAATACAGCTTCCCTCTCAATAAAAACAACCAAAATACTCAGTAAAACTCAGGAGTTAGCATAGCTATAAGTGCTTAAATGCCATCTGTCACTATGAAGGAAAATCATTGGAAAGACATATTTGTTAAAACTACGTATATGCTTGAGACTTGAGAGGAAAATGAAGAGCAATATAAATCATGTAACTATGTATATTATGAATAAATGAAATCTGTTAATATTGAAACCATGGTTTTTATCAAAAAAGAGTAAATTTAAGTTTTTTAATTAAGTTAATTTGTATTTTTATTTAATTAAAAAAAGTCAAAAAAAATAATAATATCCATATTTTCCTCATTTATATAAATTTAATTACTATATTCATGACAGTTCATACTTACATCATAATTTCTATCTCAGGAAGCTAAAATTTGACACGCCAATGATTTTATTCTTCTCCAATTAACACTGCCCTCCCTTCCTTCCTCTGACCCTCTTCTAATCCTAAAATATAATATACACACAGGAAACATATAATATACTAAAATAAAGTCTTACTATTTGTAGAATAATATTAAAGAAATAAATAAAATGATTTAGGTACTAAAAAATAGAAAAATATTAAATAAAAAAATTAAAATATAGGTAAAAGAATGATACCTTGGTCCTGATAATTAGAACTCTCTCTTCTCCTTTTATGCAATGTAACTTCAATTTTACAGTAGAATTTAAATATCTACAGGCAACATACAATATAGAAAACATGATAAAAATTAGATGTAAAAATAGATAACAATTATCTGTAATAAGAAAAAAATAATGCTGATAATATAAAGGTTTTAAACAAAAAATTGAACAGCACATCATAATAATAATCATTGTCTTGGATGTACCTCACATGATACCAACGAATAATTTTCAATTTATCATACATCACCAAAATCTTAACCGATGCAGTATTCTACAATGACTTACATTAGAAATGCACCCTACATGTATAAAGCTATAGTACTATTAAGTGAACAGAAATCAATACGAAATATATATAAATGCATTCTAATTTTTTTTAATATAATTGGCATAACCTAACACATGATAGTTCTTAATTTAATTATCATATACTGAAGTGTTGTAGAAAAAATATACACATAAAAATATCAAAAAAATTGATATATTTTCATATTTTTTTAAAATAAATTTAACTACAAATCCATCGTAATTTTCTAAAAAATATCCATGTGGATTCATTAGGCTTAGGATTGCCATAATCATTATCATTTTATTTTCTCCACAAATCAATGATTTAATTAAAGGAAACAATAAATTCATTTTCACATGTCCACCCAAAATGGATATGACAACCCAATTAAGGGAAACAAACAAACAAAATGTTATCAGGGGCTTGAGAATTCTGTATCCATAGCAAAAGAAACTTAAAGTTGTATTGTTGGTCTGAAAAGAGGGATAAACAAACTGATAGATTGTTTAAAACTTAGTTGTACCATACAGCAGAATCTTCTGAACTTTTGTGATCTCAGAATCTGTCTGGTTGTAAAAATCGTCAATTTGATCAAGTAATTAACATGAATTAGCCGCTACCCTCACAAATTGAATGATAATAATGGAAAGCACCTTCCAAGATGAAGGAATTCATGAAAACAACATACCTACGAACATTTTGGAATTTGACATACTTTAAGATCACTGGTTTCCCCTGTCAGGGTACAAATTAGATAATTGCGATGTCAATTATTCCAAACATGTAAAAAGAAAGACATCATCGAGTGGCATTAGGTCATACATCATCCCCTAGGGAGAAGACAGAGTTATGGAATAACTACCTTCAGGTTTTCCGGGGACAAAACTGCCACATCGCTTGGTGGAAAATCATTGACATTACTGTCAATAATAAACAATCAGCAACCAATTGAATTACATGATACAAGTGATAGTTTTTGGGTAATCAAGTGAGGAAAATTTGGCCAATTTTATTACTAGTTTTTAAATAAATGTAATCAAGTGAAGAAGGAAGGCCCTTTTTGGGTAAACAAAAAATCTTGGGACAGTTATAAATAGAAAGTTTCATCAAACAAAAAATCTTAGGTAAACAAACAAAAAACACGCACACCTTTTTTTCATCTCTGCAAGAACATCAGTCATTCCTTGCTTTCCTCTAGTGCTTCCTTCTCCAACATATACATGGCCAAAACTGGTTCTGCTATTTTAACCTTAGTGAAAAAATTAATATGGGAGATGAAGGAGTTTTGAACAATGGTGTGAAGTGATTAATCCAGCTGCCTCGAGAACACTGCCCCTATGCAACATTTTTTTGTAGTGTTCTATTTATTAATCCATGTATGAACGATTACTCTTTCCAGTTCTGTTTCAATGCAACACAACAACTGAAGAGAAAAATTGTGAAATTGAAAGAACTAACCTTTAAAGGGCATTGGCTAAATTGCCATTGGAGATGAAATCACTGATGATAAGCTTCACTGATGATAAGATATGTGGCTAACAAAAAACAAAATACAAGTTATTGAGAAGAAGCCAGCAAACTACTTCAGATCAAAACTATATGAATTGTAGGCTTTATCAAGATAATGTATGTAACATGTCAAAACTATATGAGAACTAGGCTTCATCATTCTACCATGACAAACTACAGAAGAGGCCATTCAATAAAGAAAGCAAGAAAATTAAGTGAACAAAGTCCAATTGATTAAAAGAGATCATCAGCGAGAAGGAACAACAGGAATATATAGAGCACAAATCAGCTATTCACAGATTAAATCCCACAACATATATTTGGTTAATAGGTTCAATGATTCGTGGAACAACAGAACAGTGATGAAGTTAGTAGGTGACTACCTTGATATCAAGAAGGGAAAAGGAGGAATTCCAGGAGGAGGTAGGAGGAGACAGAGAAAAGGCAGAAAGCAAAAAATCTCATATGACCATGATGTTTCCTCTAGTGACTACCTTGGAATTTCCTCTAAGTAATGAACATGACAGCATGTTAATTTTTGTACCTCAACCTTGGCATTCTGGTTTTGGGAAATCAATAATCTTAAGTTGTTACTAAGCACATGAGGAGCCATACAACTTTAGTGGAGAAAGGACTAGTACTGAGCAAGGGAGATCACAAAGTTAGTTCTAGGCCACTGTAGCCTCCTGACATGTACCCTTATTTACCATTGTACACTCTTGCTAGGAATTTAAATTAAAGTCAATTGAAGTTTTGGCCTCTGAATTTATGCAAATTGCTAATATTTCTTTTTCAGAAAAATAGCCAAAAGTGCAATATTAGCCATTTATTGCAGCAATGTGGTACACTTCTTCATGTTCACTACAATTTGAAAGGAATATATTCTTCTGGTTTTGCCTAAATTTGATAAGGGAAAGAAAAGATGAGAATAACAGAACATAAAATTAATTTACTGTTATATTGAGCAAATCACTATTTCATATGTTGTGGAATACATTCTGCTTTCTCACTTTCTGTGAGATATTTTCTGCAACATGAAAATATGTGGAGCCATTAGAGATAATGGTTGTATAACAAGAAAAAGATGAAATGGCTGGGGGTGGTATTAATTTTATAAATGGAGCATACATCTAAAGTCAAGATTCAAGACAAAGACCAAATGCCAAGTATTGTAGGCTCTTCATTTATACAAATTAATATATATATATATATATATGTATTAGAAGGAAACAATAAGAAAAGGAATAGATACCCAGTAACTATTGGAATCGTCGACATTGGGAAAACCAGTAACTAATTATTGTCCACTGCCAGAACCATATGGCACATCATGAGAATGCAACCGAAATTTGGTCTTCTCGTGCATAAGCTCAGAACGAGGAGCCTTAAGTAGTATTCTACCTATATGATGCAG